>VTFQ01000537.1:567500-690000 GCA_036281575.1 Ancherythroculter nigrocauda | reverse complement strand
TTTATTAAAATATCTGTAAGTTTACAAGTTTAGTAAAGTTATTTATGCATCTCGTTATGGTAATGCAAGAAATAAAATGTTTTATTTTAAGTATTTATAAATTTTACAAGTTCAAAAAAGTAAAGGTAAAGTGTTTAAACATCTAATTATTGTAATGCAAGAATATTTAAAAATAGTGATGTTTAAATATTCAAAAGTCTACAAGTTTAAAAAAGTAAGGTTAAAGTATTTATGCATCTCATTACTGTAATGCAAGAAAAATTGCAAGTTTAAAAAATAAGGTGAAAGTATTTAAACAACTTGTTAATGCAATGCAAGAAATAACAGTGATATTTTATTAAAATATTTGTGAGTTTACAAGTTTAGAATAATAAAGTTATTTATGCATCTCATTACTGTAATGGAAGAAAAAATGTTTTATTTATATATTTGTTTAAAAAAGTAAGTTGAAAGTATCACCTTACTATAATGCAAGAAATAATAGTGATATTTTATTAAAATATTAGTAAATCTTACAAGTTTAAAAAAGTAAGGTTAAACATCATGATGGTAGTGTTTGTTGTACTTCCTTTATTTAGGTATAAATTATGTTGAAACGCAGTAAAAACACTGTATTGCTTTGACAAGAATCTACTGAGAATAATGGGAACTACAAAATAATATTTAGATTTTGAGGTGAAACAAGTCCTGTACACGTTTTGTTAAATTCAATGCCTCACATGTTCTTAATATTTCACATATAGAACTGAAGTCAGATGCAGTATGAGCGTGTTTAAGTGATTCCCCTGTATCTAGCATGTGTAAATGTGATGCATACTCTACAGTTTACTATGGTAACAGTAATATTGAGTCCCTGTAGGGGTCTGAATCAAACGCTGATGGTACAGACGTGTCCTGTGTTGAATCATTCACAGGAAGGCATCATGCATGACGCTCGTTCACACAACAGTGGTTATACGAGACGGCGTCAGAAATGATGAAGGAAGAGCAGAGGATGAGCAAAATTTGCTTGCTTGATCCAAATCCCAGTTTGATAATATGTGAGCATATTTGATGAACAGAAAACTTCATTTTGCGTCTCTCATGCATTTTACATAAGCAGCGTATTTTAAATAAGGTACAAAACTGTTATTTTATTAATAGATGAAATATTGAATTGCCATGTTTTAGCACTGTTGAGGAAACATTTCATACATTAGTTAATGCACTTTTCTAACTAACGTTAATAAATGCTTTGGTCACTGTTATTTTTTGTTAGCTAATGCATTAACCAATGTTTACAAATGAGACCTTATTGTAAAGCGTTCCCAAAGTTCATTGTCGTGAAATTGCGTGACGAGTGAAGTTCAGCCAAGAAGAACAGACATTAACAAGGCAAAACACAAATTCATTTTGCTTCACAAGAGGTAATGAGGATGTCAGAGGGCTTCAAAAGGAGATACACTGCGCTTTAAAAGCAAAGCCGCTTTGTTTTTGCGCTAGAATGCAACAAAAGACCTGCTCTTTTCCTTTCCATGGAGTTGGCCAGTGTTGGATCTTGGCAACGGCGCTGTCCCCAGTCATTCATCAAGAGCTGCTGTGTTAAAGAAGGATTTGGCTGTTTGCGTGTCTGAGCGTTGGGCGTTCCCATTACAACTGGCCCTCTTCATCTCTGAGAGTCAGAAAAACTCTTGACGCCCGTGAGGAGATCATGCCATGCTTTGACTGAGTGTGTTTCTGTTGCTAGTTATCTGTCAGGCTTACTTCAAAATCATGTTTTTTATAATGGTAATTAGTAATGCATATGTTGTCGTTCTGTGGGTGGGACGAGGCCAGAGGACTGAGTTCAGTCTGTGCTAATTTTATGTGTTAGTCAAAGTACACATGCGTCAGATGAACGTTTTTTGCCTGTTGCATCATGTTTCGCTGTTTCGTGTCTTGAGATGTTGTGTGGAGTTGATAGTTTGAGTTTTTAAAACGTGCTCTGTGCCGTTATAATCGATCATCTAGCTGTGTTTAAACGCTGCAGCGTTGTGCGCCATTCAGAGTTGAATTCAGTTCCTGGATTTGAATTTGAATGTAGAAAACAGGATGCAGAAATGCAGTTCTGGTTTTGGGAATGGAAGGAAGTAGAATTAAAATGAATTGAAATTCAAAGAAATTCATATAACTGTCATTTTAGCTAAAAAAATTAACGGAAACTAAGTTTGAAAAACTTAAAAAGGCTTGAAGTTTTATGGATAGATAGATGGATGGATGGATGGATGGATAGACAGGCGGGCGGACAGATAGACAGACAGGATAGCAGGATGGATGGATGGTGGATGGATGGACATAGACGGATGGATGGATGGATGGACAGATCGATGGATGGATGGATGGACAGATAGACGGATGGATGGATGGATGGATGGATGGATGGATGGACAGATTGACAGATGGATGGGTGGATGGATAGATGGATGGATGGATGGATGGATGGAAGGATGGACAGATAGACGGATGGACGGATGGACAGATCGACAGATGGATGGATGGACAGATCGACAGATGGATGGATGGACAGATCGACAGATGGATGATGGACGGATGGACAGATAGACGGATGGAAGGATGGACAGATAGACGGATGGACAGATCGACAGATGGATGGATGGATGGATGGATGGATGGATGGACAGATGGATAGATGGAAGGATGGATGATGGATGGATGGACAGATGGATGGATGGATGGATGGATGGACAGATAGACGGATGGATGGATGGATGATGGACGGATGGATGGATGGATGGATGGATGGATGGATGGATGGATGGACAGATTGACAGATGGATGGATGGATGGATGGATGGATGACAGATGGAAGGATGGATGGATGGATGGATAGATGGACAGATTGACAGATGGATGGGTGGATGGATGGATGGATGGATGGATGGATGGATGATGGATGGATGGACAGATTGACAGATGGATGGATGGATGGATGACAGATAGATGGATGGACGGATGGATGGATGGACAGACAGACGGATATATAGCTGAACAAACGGATGGATGGACAGATAGATGGATGGATGGACAGAGAAAGAAAGAAAGAAAGAAAGAAAGAAAGAAAGAAAGATTTCTGCACAGCCATCTAAACAAACAGGCGGGTCGATGTTGGTTGTTTGGAGTTGATCTGCATCAGTGGTTAAGTGTGATCGTGTGTCTGTGATGTTGTGTAAGTGCTGAAGTGAGTGTTTGTGTGTTTCAGAAGTTACCGGCGGGTTAGAGCCGCTCATCTCCTCTTAATGAAGTGATCTGTTTGTAAAGTCCTCACAACACAAAGCAGGACCCACACTGAGCCGCTCATATGGGGCTTCCAGAGCATTGTTCATACAGTGTGTGTGTTTGTGTGTTTGTGAATAGCTCTGTTCAACCTGTTGAGCCTTTCCTCCGAGTCACCGCAGACACAAACAAAAGCAAAGCTCCGACCGAATGCCGGTTCGTTCTGTCCTCTAGAACGGCTCGCCGTGATGTCGCTCCTCCGACAACAGTGAAGCAAAGGTGGGTTAATTATTTAAACAAAGATGAAGTGACCTCTCAGACCCATCCGCGCTTCGCTCTTCATCGGAGAAGGACAGTCTTGGCCGTCTCCTGCGAAGTGTCCGTCTCCAGAAGCCCCCCGTTGTTATGATAATTAACCCCGCTGCCCTGCATTTGTGAGTATTAGAGCTTCATTAGCATGCCACAGCATCACCATCACCCTCCATTCACACCCGCGGGCCTTTGTCAGGCCTTTTTGTGTTTCTTTTCTTTATCTTTCGTGTGACCACTTCGGCCTTCACACGCCAAGAAAGTTTGACAACTTCTGGGTGCTTGTTCAAGCGAAAGTGGGTGGAAACGAGGAGCTGAAAAGCAGTTTGAGTCGCTCACAAGGGTCAGACTTCCAAGAGTTGATTTGCTTTGCAAATAAGCGGCAGTGCCAAACTCGTTCTCGAAAATAGACTCAATAAAGTGTGTTTTTTTAGAAATAGAGTTTATTATTCGGCTGGACAGGACTATTCACATACTTGATGCTGAAATGAATGTTTATGACTTTTGAAACGTTGATTTGACTTTTTCGTTCTTTTGGTTTTGTTGTGATATTTGACTTGGACGTGGTTTCATGAGAAATTCTTATTGCTGAAAGAATTGGAATGTTTTGCTTTTGAGCTTTTTTAACAATATAAATTAGAGTAATTACAGAGAAATATTTTAAAACAATTTACAATTTTATATATATATATATATAATATACACATATACATAGTAATTAACAATATATATATATATACATTGGAATAGTGACATTCTCTTCATTTGTGCTTAATGTGGAAAAGCAATAATTCTGATGAAATGTAAAAAGAAATTTCTAAAATGACAATTATGTGTGTGTGTGTATATATATATATAATGTATATACACTCCAAAAAAATGCTGAGTTAAAAACAACCCAAGTTGGACACAAAATGAACATGTTTTAACACAGCAGTTGGGTTAAATGTTTGCTTAACCTGCTGGATAGTTTTATTTAACTCAACTATTGTTTAAAAATTACTAAATGGCTTAAAATGAACCCAAAATATGTTGGAAAGTAAAAATCAGACATATTACTAGAGGCAACAATAATAATAATAAATAATCAAAACATAATCAAAACATTTATTAATAAACAATTTAATAAATATTTATTGTTTAATTATTATTTATTTAACTTATTAATTAAATGTTCCTTTCCAACATATTTTGAATGCATTTTAAGCAACAATACAGTAATTTTTAAGTTTTGGGGTAAAACAATCCAACCGCTGGGTTAAAACAACCCAATCGCTGGGTTAAAATGACCCAGTCGCTGGGCTAAAAAGATCCAATCGCTGGGTTAAAACGACCCAGTCGCTGGGCTAAAAAGATCCAGTCGCTGGGTTAAAACGATCCAATCGCTGGGTTAAAACGACCCATTCGCTGTGTTAAAAACGACCCAATCGCTGGGTTAAAACGACCCATTCGCTGGGTTAAAACGACCCATTCGCTGGGTTAAAACGACCCAATCGCTGGGTTAAAACGACCCAATCGCTGGGTTAAAACGATCCATTCGCTGTGTTAAAAACGACCCATTCGCTGGGTTAAAACGACCCAATCGCTGGGTTAAAACGATCCAATCGCTGGGTTAAAACGATCCAATCGCTGGGTTAAAACGACCCATTCGCTGGGTTAAAACGACCCATTCGCTGGGTTAAAACGACCCAATCGCTGGGTTAAAACGACCCAGTCGCTGGGTTAAAACGATCCAATCGCTGGGTTAAAACGATCCATTCGCTGGGTTAAAACGACCCATTCGCTGGGTTAAAACGACCCAATTGCTGGGTTTGTCCATTTTGTGTCCAACTTGGATTGTTTTTAAACCAGCATTTCATTTTGTAGAGTGTATATAATATTTATATATATATATATATATAAATTGTCATTTTAGAAATTTCTTTTAACATTTCATCAGAATTATTGCTTTTCCACATTAAGCACAAATCAAGAGAATGTCACTTTTCCAATGTATGATATTCATGATAGAAATGAACACAATCGTTACGTTACGAAAACTGGTACAAGAAAAAGCTTCACTCTAAAACATGCTGGGTTAAATACAACCCATTTTGGGTTATTTGGCAACCCAGCGCTGGGTAAATATTGGACAGAACACAACAGAAACAGTTCATATACTGTATTTTTTATTGGTAAGTCAGAAACAGCAGCCAATGGGAATCTGTGGAAAGAAGACTGGTATCAGTAGACTGTTCCAGTTCATTAAATTGCAATCTTATGTTTATTTTTGAAAAATTACATAAAAACATTGTTACCTTGTGCTTGTGGATCCGGTGTGTTCTGCGTTTGTAGAAGGCTAGCGTTCCAAGCAGACTGCGGTGTTACATGTAAACATAAAAGGTCAAATGTGAGACTACAGACGTTTTTCTCTTTGTACAGTAATAATTTGATGGGAATACAATGTAATACAAACCTTAATTTCATTCAGGAAGTTTTCTCTCAGAACAGAAAACAAAATGACCGTTAAGTTCCAGTTTTAACCGGTTTGGCACAGATTACCCAACATTGGGTTACTTGGACCCAGCACTGGGAAGGTATGTGACGGGGTTCATTGACATTAAAAATGACCCTGCACCTGGGTTAAAATATAAAAAAATAACGCAATAAAATTACCCAGCAGGCTGTACCCAACTATTGGGTTATAAAAAACAACCCAGCATTTTTCTCAAAAGCTAAACCAGTGAAATTCCTTATATTAACTCCAACAATTCCAAACTTTTTCTATTAAAACAACACAAAATTTGAATTTGTTTTGTGTTACATGCATTCACATATTCATATACAAGAGAAAAGCTCTGATTGAGGGATTTAAACTCTTGACATCTGGCAACCACAAGCCTGAAAGCTTGTGTTTTCATGATAAACAACCGGCGGGAAAATATCGCATACAATTATGTTTAATTAGTTGAACGATTAAAACACGATTTATCGTGCAGCCAAAAGCATGCATTGATTGAGTTGTTTAGAGGCATTGCTTTTGTTGAAACATGTTTTTAAATAGAAAAGCATCCTAAGGTGTTTGTTGTGTTTCTGGGTAAGATTGCATGCCTGTGCCATTGCTTTAAGATCGGAGAATACGTTTTTGTGGCTAACAAGAATCCTGGGAAAAGGGCGAGATGCTTTTAAGACCTCCACCAGCACCACCTCCTTTTCACAGGGTAGAAATGAGTCTGACTTTTCAATGGAGTGCTTTTCCAGGTCAGTTGCTGCAGCAGTTCAGTTTGGGTTTTCATGTGATCTGATTCTGCATTATCATGATTAGGGATGGGAATCAAGAAGATTCAGAGCCGTTTAATTCTGTGAAAAGTATTGGAGTATAAATAATATGCACCACAAAGTCATATTATAAAGACAACCAATATTCTATTGCATTGTCTGAACAAACAAAAAAGCGAACCAGTGTGTAGTCCGAGTCACGAATGAATGAATGACTCATTAAAAGAATCAGCTCAGAAGAATCACAAATCAGTATTGAACTCATGTGCTGTGTTCCAATTCACATGCTATCCATCATAAATAGTATTAGAACTAGTGTCCCAATCATAGTGAGATTCCAAAGATGTTCTACTTTTCCCGTTTTGAATCCGTGCACACGCTAATATTGCCCATGATCCATTGGACGTGGATTCAATTAGAACTACAAACATGAATAAAAAGTGTTAAAAACTACAAATATGGCATTTAACTACGATTAAGTAGATATATTTAGATTAAGGGGTGTAAATGATTATCTAACCTGACGAAATGATATTTATCCAATGCCGTCCTGCAATAACATTGTGAACTTTTGGTTTGAATCAGTTAATGACTCACTGTTGGTTTTACGGTGGAGGTTTTGGTCTTCAGGAAGGACTTCAAAGCTCCTTTTGTTGGACACGTAAACCAGATGAGTTACAGCAACACCTCGCTCAACGTGAGCATGAAGGACATCATCCTTCAGAGGACAGAAACACTCGCTTTCTCTAGTACATCGAGCACTTTTACCTTATAGTGATATGAACTGTGATAGTATTACATATAAAGTGCATATTGCTCATCATGCACTTAAATCATACACAACTGCTCAAAAGTTTGTAATAATTTGTAAAGAGTCTCTTCTGCTCACCAAGGCTGCATTTATTTGATCAAAAATACAGTAAAAATTGTGAAATATTATTATAATTTAAAATATATGTTTCCCATGTGAATATATAGTAAAGTGTAATTTATATCCTGTGATCAAAGCTGAATTTTCAGCATCATTACTCCAGTCTTCAGTGTCACATGATGCTGAAAATTCAACTTTGATCACGTGAATAAATTAAATTTTACTATATATTCACCTAGAAAACAGCTGTTTTAGATTATTACACAATTTTTACTGTATTTTTGATCAAATAAATGCAGACTTGGTTAGCAGCAGATCTGAATTATTCCCACTGTTGACAGTCAGTTTTCTGTTTCTCTGTATTTCAAAATTCCTTCTACTCTCCCAGTTTGCGTAAACGGGCGAATGAGTGTCTTTATTTGCTTCCTGATATGAGTTTCCCGCTGTGGCGTCTGTGCTGTATGTGTGTGGCGAGGGCTGGTCAGGACCCAGCAGGAGATGCCCTGATGGGACATGGCTGTTAAGTTTGATGGGCTTCTGTCTGCTATCTGCTCAACTCATTACTCATCATGGTGGGTGGCACAACAGCGGCGTAAAAGAGCGGCTGTGAGGAGAGAATATGTGGCCAGACGCACACGCATCCAGACGTTCACACGCTTTCACGCTCATTGTGCTGCATCAGAAAAAGGAAATCTGTCTTTTCATCCAATTAAATGTCGCTTTTAGAAACTCTGTTGTGATTTCAGGATTCTGAAAATGGTAAAACAATGTCAAATGCAAAAGAAATATTCACAATGTTCACTAGAATTCTTGTTTTTTAATGGGAATGTGGGGAAGTTGAAATCGTCAGACTCATCTCTGAAGGTGATTGCATTGTTTGGATGTTAAAATACTTTTGTGAAGTCTGTCGTAATAGGTGGATTTTGGGGGAATTATTAAAACATTCTTTCTAGCCTGACACAGCGACACTGATTCCATATTATTAATTTTATTTTTCAATTTTATTTTTAGGGGTTCAAGAACGTAACGCTGAAACGCTGTTAACATTTTCCAAGGATCAGTATTCTCCTCTAAAAGTGATCAGGCAGACCAAACCGTAATTTGTAGAGACTTGAAACTTTGAGGGCTGGTAGTACTCACACCATCTACAACGTCACCAAGGCTCGCCCCGATCAGCCTGAAGGGGGCGCTACAACAGTCAAAAGAACGCAATTGCTCGTAACTCCGTTAGGCGTAGACTCAAGTCTTATATTGATCAAAATTTTTGGGTATTTTTTGAAGAACTTTGGCCCGATCTGAACCAAACCAGTGCAGTGAGATTTTCTGGAGTCTGATTGTCAATAATTATCAAAAAAACCTTTAAATTTCAATTCACAGTCTCTAAGGGACGCCAAAACATTCAAAGTGGGCGGAGCCACTTTTACTAAAATGGCTGTAACTCGTGAACAGAATGAGATATTTTCATCAAATTTGGTACACCTATGTAAGAGCTCATTCTGTGGTCACGTGAAAAAGGATGTCTCAACTGGCCACTTGGTGGCGCTATAACAGAAAAAAAACTTAAAAATGGCTATAACTACTTCACCGTTAGTCCGATCGACTTGAAAATAGGCATGTAGTGTCTTTGTCCAAGGTGTCATGACTGTCTATGAGGACGTTGACGTATCTCAAAAAACATGTCCGCCATCGACCAATGAATTTTGAGTAGCTATCAGACGAGGTTAACGGAGGCTGATCGGAACAAAACTCGCTGTGCCTGTTTGACAGAAATTCAAAAGAAATTCGAAGGAAATCATCCACTGGGGGGCGCCTTTGTGTTTTTCACATGTATAAAGTATCGTGAATCACACACTTTTCGCACACGACCACGACTTTCGTACCACATGGTAGAACTCCTCATTCTGAGCAACTTTGACTCTAGGACCGCCGCTGTCCGTCGACTCGTTCGTTAAATATTGGAGATTATTTCAAAAAACAACTTTGGTTAACTAGTCCTAGGTTTTTGGCCCGATCAGAACCAAACCAGTGCAGCGAGATTCTCTGGAGTCTGATTGTCAATAATTATCAAAAAAGTCCTTGTTAGTCTAAATGACTTGAACATTGGCATACAGTATCTTCGTCCGAGGTGCCATGATTGTCTATGAGGACATTGACGTATCTCGATTCACGGTCTCTAAGGGACGCCAAAACGTTCGAAGTGGGTGGAGCCACTTTTACTAAAATGGCTATAACTTGTGAACGGAATGAGATATTTTCACCAAAATTGGCACATCTATGTAAAAACTAATTCTGTGGTTGAGTGAAAAAGGACGCTGCAACTGGCCACTTGGTGGTGCTATAACATAAAAAAAACCCTGAAAACAGCTATAACTACTTCACCGTTGGGCCAAATGACTTGGAAATTGGCATGCAGTGTCTTCATCCAAGGGGCCACGACTGTCTGTGAGGACATTGACGTATGTCAAAAAACGTCTGCCATCGGCCAATGAATTTTGAGCAGCTATCAGACAAGGTTAACAGAGACCAATCGAAACGAATCTCGGTGGACCTGTTTGACTCACGACCCTAGAGGCCTGTGAGAAATTCAAAAGAAATCGGCCACAGTGGGCGCCTTCACGTTTTTCACATGCGTAAAGGATCGTGTATCGCACGCTTTTTCTCACACGCCCACAACAAGGTAGAACTCCTCATTCTGAGCAACTTTGCCTCTAGGACCGCCGCTGTCCACCAAATCATTTGTTAAATATTAGAGATTATTTACCATTCCTCAGTTTTTAGCTCAACTGCGGCACAATTCTCGGCACTCTCTAGGTCAATAGTTAATCAAAAAAAAAAAGTTGAACTTTGGCCTTTGGATAGCTATAGCAGGGTCATTTAAAAAACAGGCATGGCCAAGTCTTCCTAAAAGCCTATCACTCATTCATTACGATCATTACGTAAGCTCATGCGGCACATGATTCTAAAGAAGCATGCAAACTTTTATGGAGATTCGTCCATATAGGTGGGGCTATAACTGTTAAAAAGTTGTAAAAAATGATATATTTCCTATGGTAAATTGCCTGCATTTACTGTAAATGGTCTTTTCCATCTCTGATCTAAGTTGATACAGGCTTGCTAATTAAAACATAATACCATTTTACGAATGTGCTTAAAGGCCTTAAAGCGCTTGAACCCCTATAACTGCTGCTCGCAGCTATATTTTATTATATTATTACAGTGATGTATAAATGCTGTTCTTTTGAACTTTCTATTCATTAAAGAATCCTGAAAAATAAAATATATGACGGTTTTCAACAAAAATATGACTGTTTTCAACATTGATAATAATCCTAAATGTTTCTTGAGCATCAAATCATCATATCAGAATGATTTCTGAAGGATCATGTGACACTGAAGACTGGAGTAATGATGCTGAAAATTCAGCTTTGATCACAGGAATAAATTACACTTTACTATATATTCAGATGGAAAACAGATATATTAAATTCTAATAATATTTCAGAATTTCTACTGTATTTTTGATCAAATAAATGCAGCCTTGGTGAGCAGAAGAGACTTTCAAAAACATTACAGACCCCAAACTTTTGAAAGGTACATTTGTAGAGACATTTTAAATCAATCAAACTATAAAGTTGAACCATGTTTTCATCTAGTTGCCTGTTTACATTTTATGCAATATGCACATTTTAATGCAAACTACCTGTGATTTGTTGGAAATAATTCAGTTTTGTACTTCTTCTTCATTTTACTTTAAAGTGTTTCTCTGCTCTGAATGTTTCAGAATCAGTTTCCAGGTTTACATTTCGTCGCTGTCTGACTCTGTGGTGTAAATAAACAGCGGTTTGGCAGTAATGACGTTCCTCACAGCTGTCATGATAGCACGGCCTTCAGCTCAGATTTTTAATTTTCTCCCGGTCCTGAGGGATTATCATAATCAGAGCAGCTTGTAAAATCCTCTCGGAGTGATAAACAGTGACGGTTGTTTGACAGCGCTGGACGGAAGCGGTCTGTCCTCTTATCAGTGTACAGATGTGCCGGCGCTCGATTAATAACCCTCAGTGTTTTCCCGCTGTCGTTTATTTGGCTCAGAAGCGTGTTGCAATGAGTTTACTGACAGATGCATCTTTTCTTCGCCCTTCTTTGCGGAGGATGCATTAAGAGGAGCCGTGAGTTCTGGAGTCTGTCAGAGCACAAGTCATTAGTCATTACTAAACCCTTCGTTAGTCCTGCTAATCTGTTTCCTGATGACCAAAACCTACTGTTTAAAAGATCTACATCTTGTTTAAATGAATCACTCGTACTTCATGTTCCTGGTTTTAGGGCCAAGTTGTAAATAAAGGTTACTCAGTTTTTCTACTTCAAAATTTCATGTTTAATTTAATTGTTACTTGCTGTTTTTTGTAATTTGCAAGCAAAATCTGAGTGAAAATTATTTTTACACCAATATATTTTCTTGTGTATAATGATAACTATATTAGTGTCCACATGATATCATACGATATTTATTATAAGCGTTCGCTGCAGTTTTGTCGTCTGTCGCTTTAAATGCTCGAGTGCTTCGAAGCAGGATGGATTCTGATTGGCTGTCAATGTTTTTATCGTTCATCAGCTGGAAAAAATCGTTCTGATTTTGATTCCATTTGATATTATTCTTGTGTGTCGTTACCGTTAGTTGTGATGTGGACTCTGACATCTTATAGTTTATTATTTATTTTTATTATTAATACAGTTATCATTATTGGTGTGAACGTGAAACGAAACTTTATTGTGAATAATTCATCAGTACATTCAAATAATTGTTTTTTTTCTTAATATTATTTATTTATTATAATTATGTTATTATTATTTTTAATAATAATAATAATAATAATACATTATTATATATTATTATTTATTATAATTTATCATCAAAATAAATTGCTAAAAATAAAAAGGCAATTTCTATAATATATTTTTTTTCTCTTAATCTTTCTTCTAAATAAATTGTTTAAAAAAATTAAAAGGCAACTTTTGTTTACAACTTATGTTTTTTTTCATAATATTCTTTTATAATTTATTGGTTTTACTTAATTTTTCATCAAAATAAATAGCTAAAAATAAAAAAAGCAACTTTTGTTTACAACTTATTGTATTATCATATATTTTTCTTAATAATCTTTCATAATGATTTTTACTAAATCTTTAATTAAAATAAATTATTAAATTGCTAGTAATGAAATGCAACTTTTGTTTACAACTTATATAGCATATTTTTCTTAATAATCTTTCATAATTTATTGGTTTTACTTAATTTTTCATCAAAATAAAATGCTAAAAATAAAAAACAACAACTTTTGTTTACTACTTAATATATTTTTCTTTATAATCTTTCATAATTTAATGATTTTTACTAAATCTTTAATTAAAATAAATTATTAAATTGCTAGTTATGAAATGCAACTTTTGTTTACAACTTATAAAATGTTTTTTTCTTAATAATCTTTCATAATTTAATGGTTTTACTTAATGTTTCACCAAAATAAATTGCTAAAAATATAAAAAAGCATTTTTTTTCTCTTAATCTTTCATCTAAATAAATTGCAACTTTTGTTTACAACTTATATAATGTATTTTTCTTAATAATCTTTCATAACTTATTGTTTTTTACTTAATCTTTCATTAAAATAAACGATTATATTGCTAATAATAAAAAGGCTACTTTTGTTTTTTTTCTCAATAATCTTTAATAATTTCATTAGTTTTACTTAATGTTTCATCAAAATAAATTGCTAAAAATAAAAAAGAAAATTTCTCTTAATCTTTTCATCTAAAAATTTTTTAAAAATCAAAAAAAGCGACTTTTGTTTACAACTTACATAATGTTTTCTCTTAATAATCTTTCATAGTTTAATGGTTTTACTTAATCTTTCATTAAAATAAATTGCTAAAAATCAAAAGGCAACTCATATAATATGCTTTTTAAAATAATTGTTCATAATTTAATGTTTTTTACTTATATAAATAAAATAAAAATAGCTGAAAATCAAGTGGCATCTTTTGTTTACATCTTACATAATTTAATGTTTATTTTCCTAATATTTCATCAAAATAAATTGCTAATAATAAAAAGGCAACTTTAGCTTCAGCTTCTGTAATATTTCCTCTGTGACTTCACAAATTGGTAAAGTTGTTGTCTTCCATCAACTTCACTCAGTTTCATTAGATTTATGCTTGAAACAAGAAAAAGCATTTTGCATTTTAAGTAAATATGAATATTTTTGATTGGAAAAGGTCCAAAATACTGATTAAAACTGAATATGTTTGCAGTTTAATGTTTGTTTTAGACCATGTAAGACTGAGAAGAACCACGAGTGCCTCATGTGACAGAC
This sequence comes from Ancherythroculter nigrocauda, assembly GCA_036281575.1. Taxonomy (NCBI): domain Eukaryota; kingdom Metazoa; phylum Chordata; class Actinopteri; order Cypriniformes; family Xenocyprididae; genus Ancherythroculter; species Ancherythroculter nigrocauda. The sequence continues at coordinate 675,942 of VTFQ01000537.1, read as the reverse complement.
TCCGGTGTTTTTCCTCGCAGGTGTTTCTCCATCAGCACCTCTGAAATATCGTTACGGACGCGCTCATATACGGTGAATCAGATATTCGCCCGGCGACAGGGACCTCCAGAGCGGCTCCTTCATTTCAGGACGTTATCTCAGATCTGACCCTGTTCTGATGGATGCGTCCCGTCGAGGCGTCGGGTCATGATTTGTAAACTGAGCTTGGAGAGGAAAGATTAATCGAGCTTGAGTTACAGGGTCCATCTTCACTCGCCTTATTAGCGCTCAATGACACATGAATGTGAAGCTTTTAGGCTGATTCCTGTTTGTTTTTATATGCTTTAGATGCTTAATTTTTCTTTTTACCCCTTTTGATAAACTTTTCACCTCAATTAGTTCCTTTTAAATGCAAATATTAAATGTATTTGAAGACTATGTGGAAAAAATGTTGATGTGACACTGCAGACTGGAGTAATGATGCTGAAAATTCAGCTTTGATCACAGGAATAAATTAGATTTTAAAGTATATTAAAATAGAAATTATATGTTTTAAATTGTAAAAATATTTCAGAATTTTTACTGTATTTTGGATCAAATAAAACCAATAAAAAACTTTCAAAAATCTTGATTATTCCACACATGTGACTGTGTAATAGAGTGCTTATGGACAAACCTTGCCTTTTTCTTCAAGGACAGAGAAATAATTAGTCAGTCCGGTGCGCACTCACAGATGTAGGTCATATTTAAGAGGCGTTTATCTCAGAACGGCGTCTGTCAGCGAGCGTCTGGAGCCTCATGCAGTATTAAAGCGCAGCACTATTACATTCCAGCGCAGACAAAGCTCGATCCGGCCGCTCCGTTTCCTCAGCTCATAAATAACGCAGGCGCATCTGATTGTGAACCGCATGTATAATTTATGTTGGCTGGATATGCATCGGGGTCTTTTGTTGTTGGCTTCTCGCTGCGTTTAGATCAATAATTTAAATGATATTTCACAGCGTCTGTCTTTGATACTCTGTGGTGTTGGTCGTGTTGTTTGTTAGCGCTCCTTTATCTCCTGAGTGGGAATGTTAAGGGTTTAGTTTTGTTTTGTCTTCAAGATGAAATGATCCTGTGGCTTTGGACACGTTTGCTGAAAATAGAATAAGTTCATGTTGTTGTTGTTGTTGTTTTTATTCATCAGTGATGCTTTAAATTAAACAAAGTAACAGTAAAGACATTTATAATGTTACAAAAGACTCTGTTATAAATGCTGAACTTTCTATTCATCAAAGAATCCTGAAAAATAAAATATATGAACTGTTTTAAAATATGAACAGCAAATCATCATATCAGAATGATTTCTGAAGGATCATGTGACACTGAAGACTGGAGTAATGATGCTGAAAATTCAGCTTTGATCACAGAAATAAATTACACTTTACTATATATTCACATAGAAAACAGCTGATTTACATTGTAGTAATATTTCACTATTTTTTACTGTATTTTTGATCAAATAAATGCAGCTTTAGTGAGCAGAAGAGACTTAAAACAATACAAAAAACTCTATTCCAAACATTTCACTCTAAAAACTGCTGGGTTAAAAACAACCGAAGTTGGGTTGAAAATGGACAAATCCAGCGTTGGGTTGTTTTAACCCAGCAAATGGGCTGTTTTAACCCAGCGTTTAGGCTGTTTTAACCCAGCGAATGGGCTGTTTTAACCCAGCGAATGGGTTGTTTTAACCCAGCAAATGGGCTGTTTTAACCCAGTGAATGGGCTGTTTTAACCCAGCGAATGGGCTGTTTTAACCCAGCAAATGGGTTGTTTTAACCCAGCAAATGGGTTGTTTTAACCCAGCAAATGGGTTGTTTTAACCCAGTGTTTGGGCTGTTTTAACCCAGCGAATGGGCTGTTTTAACCCAGCGTTTGAGCTGTTTTAACCCAGCAAATGGGTTGTTTTAACCCAGCGTTTGGGCTGTTTTAACCCAGCGAATGGGCTGTTTTAACCCAGCGAATGGGCTGTTTTAACCCAGCGAATGGGTTGTTTTAACCCAGTGAATGGGTTGTTTTAACTCAGCGATTGGGCTGTTTTAACCCAGCAAATGGGTTGTTTTAACCCAGCAAATGGGTTGTTTTAACCCAGCGTTTGGGCTGTTTTAACCCAGCGAATGGGCTGTTTTAACCTAGCGAATGGGCTGTTTTAACCCAGCAAATGGGTTGTTTTAACCCAGCAAATGGGTTGTTTTAACCCAGCAAATGGGTTGTTTTAACCCAGCAAATGGGTTGTTTTAACCCAGCGTTTGGGCTGTTTTAACCCAGCGAATGGGCTGTTTTAACCCAGCGAATGGGTTGTTTTAACCCAGCGAATGGGCTGTTTTAACCCAGCGATTGGGCTGTTTTAACCCAGCGAATGAGCTGTTTTAACCCAGTGAATGGGCTGTTTTAACCCAGCGATTGGGTTGTTTTAACCCAGCGATTGGGTTGTTTTAACCCAGCGATTGGGCTGTTTTAACCCAGCGATTGGGCTGTTTTAACCCAGCGTTTGGGCTGTTTTAACCCAGCGTTTGGGTTGTTTTAACCCAGCGGTTGGGCTGTTTTAACCCAGCGGTTGGGCTGTTTTAACCCAGCGGTTGGGCTGTTTTAACCCAGCGAATGGGCTGTTTTAACCCAGCGGTTGGGTTGTTTTAACCCAGCGATTGGGCTGTTTTAACCCAGTGAATGGGCTGTTTTAACCCTGCAAATGGGCTGTTTTAACCCAGCGATTGGGCTGTTTTAACCCTGCAAATGGGTTGTTTTAACCCAGCGAATGGGCTGTTTTAACCCAGCGAATGGGCTGTTTTAACCCAGCGAATGGGTTGTTTTAACCCAGCGGTTGGGTTGTTTTAACCCTGCAAATGGGCTGTTTTAACCCAGTGAATGGGCTGTTTTAACCCTGCAAATGGGCTGTTTTAACCCAGTGAATGGGCTGTTTTAACCCAGCAAATGGGCTGTTTTAACCTAGCATATGGGCTGTTTTGACCCAGCGCTTGGGCTGTTTTGACCCAGCGATTGGGCTGTTTTGACCCAGCGATTGGGTTGTTTTGACCCACTGATTGGGTTAAATGTTTGCCCAACTAGATAGAAAGAATGAAACTCTCCAGCATCAGTCGTTCACTCAGGCTCATCATTAAGATTATCAGGCTGGTTTTGTGTTTCTTCGGAACACTTTCTCTCCGGCAGTAACGAGTATCTCTGATTAACCCCGCGTGACCCATGATGTCATCTCAGAGTGAACCTCACCACTGATGATGACAGATGTGTTTGTGTTTGTGTTTGTGTTTGTCGACTGTCTCAGAGGTTTGATTCATTCAGATGAAGTGTGTCCCGACTGCCTACAAACACACACACTCTTGTTTTCTGTGTGAGATGGTGTTTCTCTTCAGATGGTTTACTGATCTAATGCTGTTCAGTTCAATCTCAGTGTGCTTTAGATATTTACTAGTTTTTATACTACTATTCTTTATTTTTCCTAGTAATAGTCCTCATATGATCTGAGTGTTTGTTCAGTCACACACACCCTGTAGATCAATCACACCTGCTCTATAGAGTTTCTTCTTTCATTCGCTCTCTCTCTCTCTCTCTCTCTCTCTGCAGTCGTGTCGTTTGTGTCTCACGCTCCATTGACTCCAACAAAAACTCCTAAGCAACGTTTTCCACACTCTTTTCCCTGTAGTTTGTATTACCTCAGCTGTCGCCTGTGTCACATTTATTTTTCCAGGTTTTTTCCTGTAGGCTCTTGTCGTTACGTGTGAAGCGGCATCAATCTCTCTCTGTGTTTTTGTGAAATCAGCCGCCGGTGTTGTCGGCGTTAACCCCGCTCAGACAGTTTCTTTCTGCTCTCACAAAGCAGCGTTCAGCTTCCCACATGTTAATGAAGGTGAATGAAATGATCTGTTTCTGTTTAGCCGAGCAGAAGAAGTCCAAGAGAAAGGACACATAGCAACAGAGGACAAACACAACCAGCTAAAACAAACAAACCGCTGCATTTCTCGCTGACGCTTGACTGGAGCTGCAGGATGTTCTGCTGAAGACTTGCATTATATTCAGTTTTTCTGCCAGTATGAAATTAAAAAACACGCTTTATTTGGAGATTGAGTTTCTTGAGAGTTTAGACAAATAGAAAATCAGCCAATAGGAAGGTATTTGATGTTTTATATGTGGAGCAGGATTTGATCCAATGAGATTTCACGGTGGGCGGGGCTTCCCAGAACAGGAATAGAAACTCAAATTGAATGTAAGAGAGAGAGAGAGAGAGAGAGAGTTTTCTCTTTATCTTGTGCAGATCAAAAGTGTAAATCATGGAAAACCTGAAGATATCTTGGATATTTCTATAGTAAATGTACATTTATCCATTTATGTTCTGCTAGAAATGAGAACTTGCCTGTTTGCATTTGAATTGGTTTTCTCTAATGAATCAGTTCAATCTAAATTGACTCTTTAGTGAGTCAGTCGGTAAAAATATGACTTTTTCTGATTAAAAATTGCGATTTAAAATTGAAAGGCTCCAGGTTTGCTTGTAGGGCTGCACAATTTGGCCCAAGATTTTGTCATTATATATCAATATGACAATAATAATAATAATAATAATAATAATTATTATTATTATTATTATTAAATAAAATTTTTAAACTAAATATTGTAATATTTCACTGTAAAATAAAATGCTGGTATTTAAGAAAAAATATAATACTAATAACAATAATAATAGTAATAATAATTATTATTATTGTTATATTTTACAGTACAACAGTTTTAACAACATTATTAATACTAATATGTATGGCTGTCTTAATTTCTTAATTGTTAAACTATAATAATAATAATAATATATTTTACAGTACAACAGTAAAATTACTAATATCAACATTTATGGCTGTCATATTTTTTTTTTTTCATTTTTAAACATTAAAATAATAATAATTATTATTATTATTATTTTATTTTACAGTACAACAGTAAAATAGTAAAATTACTAATACTAATATTTATGGCTTATCTTAATTTCTTCATTTTTAAACATGAATATAATAGTAATAATAATAATTATTATTATTATTATTATCATTAAATAAAAATTTTAAACTAAATGTAATATTTCACTGTAAAATAAAATGCTGGTATTAAAGAAAAAATATAACAACATCAATAGTAATAATAATAATAATAATAATAATAGTTATTATTATTATTATTAATGTTATATTTTACAGTACAACAGTAAAATTACTAATATCAACATTTATGGCTGTCATATTTGTTTCATTTTTAAACATTAATATAATAATAATAATAATTATTATTATTATTATTATTATTATTATATTTTACAGTACAACAGTAAAATAGTAAAATTACTAACACTAATATTTATGGCTTATCTTAATTTCTTCATTTTTAAACATGAATATAATAGCAATAATAATAATAATTATTATTATTATCATTAAATAAAAATTTTAAACTGAATGTAATATTTCACTGTAAAATAAAATGCTGGTTATTAAAGAAAAAATATAATAACAACAGCAACAACAACAACAACAACAATAATAATAATAATAATAATAATTATTATTATTCTATTTTATAGTACAACAATTTTAACAATATTACTAATACTAATATTTATGGCAGTGTTAATTTCTTAATTGTTAATAATATAATAATAATAATATTTTATTTTACATCACAGCAGTAAAATTACTAACACTAATATTTATGGCTTATCTTAATTTCTTCATTTTTAAATATTAATATAATAGTAATAATATTAATAATAATAATTATTAATATTATATTTATTTTATTTTACAGTACAACAGTAATATTACTAATACTAATATTTATATAATAATAATAATAATTTTTTGTTGTTGTTTTACAGCATAACATTAAAATGAATAATACTAATATTTATCTTAATTTCCATTAAACCATATAGAGCTTTTATTTTGGCAGAAAACACATATATTTTTGTTGACTAAGTAAGTTTGGTTTTATTTCTAATAACTCGTGTGATCACAGACGATCTGGTGTAAATCACTGCAGCATTAAGTCGTTAAAGCTGGAGTCGGTAACGAGAGTTTGTGAGTGGATCTGATGTCAGTCGTCCTCACACTCCATCCAACAGCAGATAAACGTTTGCCTGCCAATCGCAGGATAACGACAGCGCCGCTAATGAGCTAATTAAAACCCCGTAAACGAGTCAGCGCACTTACTCACAATATCACTTTGTTTTTCAATGCGTTTCAGAGATGACGACGAGTCGAAATGAAGGATTTGAAGCTGTGTTTGCACTGGTTACTGTTGTCTGTTATGCTGGTTGATGTTTTGCACGCGTCTGTTTTGCTTAATTCCGCTTATTTCTGGCTTTTTTGTGCAATTCTAAATGTATATCTCACTATTTAGATGTTTGAACTCAGAATTGTCAGGCATAAAGAGAGAAAGCGTCAGTGCTCGGTGAGCAGATTGAAGCTGAAGCGCTCTGAGCTCTTTGGGTTGGCGCTGCTCGTGTGGTTTGGGTCGGACCCAGCGCTGCTGCGGCTCTGATGGACGTCTCTCTTGGATTTACAAGTGCATGAGGAATGATTTCCCATCAGCAACATCTGCTGAGGGATTCTGACACACAATCACTGGATGAACGAGTGATTCACCGTCATTTACTCGCCCTCGTGATTCCTCCTGTTAGACGCCGTTGAACATGAATTATAATCTGAACTCGTATGATTCTGATTATTTTAGTTATATTTTTATTATCTAAATAATTATCATTGTTTTATTTTGATTGACTTTAATTCAAAAAAATATTTTATTAGTTATTTAATTATTAGTATTTTATTTTATTTTTTATTTTAAAATCATTCTTTCTTTATTTTATATTTTTATGATCTAATTTAATTATTAGTGATTGTTATTTGTGATTAGTGAATATTGATAGTAAGTGTTTTATTTTGATTTCTTTTCATTTTAAAAAAAAAAATAATTTTGCATTTGTATGATTCAATTGATCATTAGTGAGTTTTTTATTGTTTTCATTTTTAAACTATTTTTTAATTTAATATTTTTTTATGATTTAATGAATTGTTAGTAACTGTTTTATTTTATTGTTTTTATTGTAAAATTATTTGTTTACATTTATTTTTTATTTAATTCTTGGTATGAGTTTTATATTGATTTCTTTTATTTTGAAATGTATTTGTTAGTTTTGTATTTTTAAGATTTAATTATTAGTAAGTGATTTATTTTTATTATTTTTGTGTCAAAAAATAATTTGCTTAATTTTACATTTTTAATGATCTAATTAAAATGTTTTATTTTGATTGCATGGATTATTTGTTTAAATTTACTTTTTTATTATTTAATTGTTTTATTTTGATTTCTTTTCATTTAAAAATTTATTTTAATTTTGTATTTTTATGAATTAATTGATCATTAGTGATTTTTATTGTTTTTATTTTTAAATGGTTTGCTCAATTTTATATTTTTTATGATTTAATGAATAATTTGTAATCGTTTTATTTTATTGATTTTATTGTAAAATTGTCTAAATGTACTTTTTTATCATTTAATTATTAGTAAGTGTTTTATTCTGATTTCTATTAATTTTAAAATATATTTGTTAATTTTGCATTTTTTATGATTTTGTTAATCATTAGAAAGTGTTTTATTTTGATTGTTTTTTAAATAATTTGTTTAATTTTATATTTTTATGAATTATTTTAAATAGTAGTTTTATTTAGATTTTATTATATTTTTATTGATTTTATTATTGATTTTCATTATTTTATTTTTATTTTAAATGTATTTATTTTTACATTTTAATTAATTAATTAATTATTAGCTTCAGTGTTTCATCACCTCACAAACCCTCTATGGTTCCAAGTCTGAAAAACGCTGATCTGATTTTCCTTGTCTCTGTTTCTCCGGGATGTGATAATCTGACGCCCCTTCTCCTCTTTGTTTCTCTCTTCCAGTGTCTGGAGCCGTGCAGGGCATCATGGGACCTGAAGGAGAACCAGTGTCAGGACTTGTGTGAGGTACGTCACTGCAGCGATGGAAATTCTTAATGGCTCTTTCCTTCTCAAACGCCCTCCCTCGTCAAATGAGTCACACGGCGCTGTGTAAACAAGACATTTCCCCTGCGCTAACCACCCTAAACTGTCAAAGCTGGCGTCCGTACAGTGACTAGCAGTTCGTTTTAATCATGCTGTTCTGCTTCTGATTTCAGACTCACTTTCCAAAAAAGCACTATGAGTGCCTCACGAGCTGCGAGTTCCTGCGCTCCGTGGAGACGCTGAAGCAGGGCGACTGTCCGGCACCGGAGCGCGCCAGTGGATTCGCAGCGGCCTGCGTGGAGAGCTGTGAGACGGACGCCGAGTGCACGACTGTAAAGAAATGCTGTCCCAATGGATGCGGACACACTTGCCAGGTCCCGAAGAACCTCTATAAAGGTACAAACTCTTTCTCAGCACCATCATCAACCCAGGTTAGTAGCTAAAGTGTTAAAGGTTAAAGGTCATAGTGCCAGTAGGTGGCGCTTTGACGAAACTCAAAGCAGAATGACAGTCAAATTTGTTGACGCAGTATAAAACAATGTTTGGGTCTGTCAAAAATCTTTTAATAACTTTTGAAAAAGTAGGTTTTGAATAAAATTTAATATGGCGGACATTAAGTATGGTAGAATATGGCAAATTTGATATCGTAGGACTCGATATAAGCCAACAAATCTAATGATCTAAGTTAAATGACAATATGTCTAATTTTTCTTATGTAATACGCATTTTCATAAATTTCATTATATCTCTTGACCACTAGGGGGCGCTGACCTAAAACTTTACAGGTCCTCTAAGAACATAGCCTCATTGAATCATACAGAGTTTCGTAACTATATGTTCATTCGTAAAACACAGCATTTTATGACAAAATTCATATGGCCGACACCCAAAATGGCCGACCAAAGAAAACTGGATATTGTTCAACTTGGCATGCCTCAAAGAATCTAAGGAAATCATTAGGAGAAGGCATTCAAAAGTTCTAAGCAAAAATAGCCATTTTTCCTATCTCGGCACCAGTAGGTGGCGCTGTGACGATACTGTGCATGTACCCCCAAGTCATGCCTGTAATGACATATACCAAGTTTGGTGTCAGTACACCAAATAATTGCGAAGATACCACATCAAATCCATTTTTGTGTGTTTGCCGTCAAATTCGTTGACGCGCTATATGAGAATGGATTGGCCGATCAAAAATTTACTTTTAATAACTTTTTGCCTGGAGTGTGAGTAGATACTACATACCAAATTTTATGCAAATTGGACATAACGCTCTAGGAGGTTAAAAAAAGTAGGTTTTTCAGAAAATTCAAAATGGTGGAAAAATTTTAATGACGGAAATGATGCCATGGGGTGCAATTGAATCAGCATGAGCCATGGATCATGCGTACTTTATAGTAAATCGAGGGAACGAAATAGTAAATCGTGCGCACGTTTTAGTAAATTGAGGGAACGAAATAGTAAATCGTACGCACGTTTTAGTAAACCGAGGGAACGAAATAGTAAATCGTGCGCACGTTTTAGTAAACCGAGGGAACGAAATAGTAAATCGAGCGCACGTTTTAGTAAATCGAGGGAACGAAATAGTAAATCGAGCGCACGTTTTAGTAAATCGAGGGAACGAAATAGTAAATCGTGCGCACGTTTTAGTAAATCGAGGGAACGAAATAGTAAATCGTGCGCACGTTTTAGTAAATCGAGGGAACGAAATAGTAAATCGTGCGCACGTTTTAGTAAACCGAGGGAACGAAATAGTAAATCGAGCGCACGTTTTAGTAAATCGAGGGAACGAAATAGTAAATCGAGCGCACGTTTTAGTAAATCGAGGGAACGAAATAGTAAATCGTGCGCACGTTTTAGTAAATCGAGGGAACGAAATAGTAAATCGTGCGCACGTTTAAGTAAATCGAGGGAACGAAATAGTAAATCGTGCGCACGTTTTAGTAAATCGAGGGAACGAAATAGTAAATCGTGCGCACGATTTAGTAAATCGAGGGAACGAAATAGTAAATCGTGCGCACGTTTTAGTAAATCGAGGGAACGAAATAGTAAATCATGACCACATATTAGTAAATCGAGGGAACGAAATAGTAAATCATGAGCACAATTTTGTAAATCGAGGGAACGAAATAGTAAATAGTGCGCACGTTTTAGTTAATCGAGGGAACGAAATAGTAAATCGTGCGCACGTTTTAGTAAATCGAGGGAACGAAATAGTAAATCGTGCGCACGTTTTAGTAAATCGAGGGAACAAATAGTAAATCGTGCGCACGTTTTAGTAAATCGAGGGAACGAAATAGTAAATCGTGCGCACGTTTTAGTAAATCGAGGGAACGAAATAGTAAATCGTGCGCACGTTTTAGTAAATCGAGGGAACGAAATAGTAAATCATGACCACATATTAGTAAATCGAGGGAACGAAATAGTAAATCATGAGCACAATTTTGTAAATCGAGGGAACGAAATAGTAAATCATTGCGCACGTTTTAGTAAATCGAGGGAACGAAATAGTAAATCGTGCGCACGTTTTAGTAAATCGAGGGAACGAAATAGTAAATCATGCGCACGTTTTAGTTAATCGAGGGAACGAAATAGTAAATCATTGCGCACGTTTTAGTAAATCGAGGGAACGAAATAGTAAATCATTGCGCACGTTTTAGTAAATCGAGGGAACGAAATAGTAAATCGTGCGCACGTTTTAGTTAATCGAGGGAACGAAATAGTAAATCATGACCACATATTATAAAACGAGGGAACGAAATAGTAAATCATGAGCACAATTTTGTAAATCGAGGGAACGAAATAGTAAATCATTGCGCACGTTTTAGTAAATCGAGGGAACGAAATAGTAAATCGTGCGCACGTTTTAGTAAATCGAGGGAACAAATAGTAAATCGTGCGCACGTTTTAGTAAATCGAGGGAACGAAATAGTAAATCGAGCGCACGTTTTAGTTAATCGAGGGAACGAAATAGTAAATCATTGCGCACGTTTTAGTAAATCGAGGGAACGAAATAGTAAATCGTGCGCACGTTTTAGTTAATCGAGGGAACGAAATAGTAAATCATGAGCACAATTTTGTAAATCGAGGGAACGAAATAGTAAATCATTGCGCACGTTTTAGTCAATCGAGGGAACGAAATAGTAAATCGTGCGCACGTTTTAGTAAATTGAGGGAACAAATAGTAAATCGTGCGCACGTTTTAGTAAATCGAGGGAACGAAATAGTAAATCATGACCACATATTAGTAAATCGAGGGAACGAAATAGTAAATCATGAGCACAATTTAGTTAATCGAGGGAACGAAATAGTAAATCATGCGCACGATTTAGTTAATCGAGGGAACTAAATAGTAAATCATGAGCATAATTTAGTAAATCGAGGGAACGAAATAGTAAATCATGAGCACAATTTTGTAAATCGAGGGAAGGAAATAGTAAATTGTGCACACGTTTTAGTTAATTGAGGGAACGAAATAGTAAATCGAGCGCACGATTTAGTTAATCGAGGGAATGAAATAGTAAATCATGAGCACAATTTAGTAAATCGAGGGAATGAAATAGTCAATCGTGCGCACGTTTTAGTAAATCGAGGGAACGAAATAGTAAATTGTGCGCACGTTTTAGTAAATCGAGGGAACGAAATAGTAAATCGTGCGCACGTTTTAGTAAATCGAGGGAACGAAATAGTAAATTGTGCGCACGTTTTAGTAAATCGAGGGAACGAAATAGTAAATCATGACCACATATTAGTAAATCGAGGGAACGAAATAGTAAATCATGAGCACGATTTAGTTAATCGAGGGAACGAAATAGTAAATCATGCGCACGATTTAGTTAATCGAGGGAACGAAATAGTAAATCATGAGCACAATTTAGTAAATCGAGGGAACGAAATAGTAAATCATGAGCATAATTTAGTAAATCGAGGGAACGAAATAGTAAATCATGAGCACAATTTTGTAAATCGAGGGAAGGAAATAGTAAATTGTGCACACGTTTTAGTTAATTGAGGGAACGAAATAGTAAATCGAGCGCACGATTTAGTTAATCGAGGGAATGAAATAGTAAATCATGAGCACAATTTAGTAAATCGAGGGAATGAAATAGTCAATCGTGCGCACGTTTTAGTAAATCGAGGGAACGAAATAGTAAATTGTGCGCACGTTTTAGTAAATCGAGGGAACGAAATAGTAAATCGTGCGCACGTTTTAGTAAATCGAGGGAACGAAATAGTAAATTGTGCGCACGTTTTAGTAAATCGAGGGAACGAAATAGTAAATCATGACCACATATTAGTAAATCGAGGGAACGAAATAGTAATTCATGAGCACGATTTAGTTAATCGAGGGAAGGAAATAGTAAATTGTGCACACGTTTTAGTAAATCGCCGGAAATAAATAGTAAATCATAAGCACAATTTAGTAAATCGAGGGAACGAAATAGTAAATTGTGCGCACGTTTTAGTAAATCGCGGGAACTAAATAGTAAATCATGAGCACAATTTAGTAAATCGAGGGAATGAAATAGTAAATTGTGCGCACGTTTTAGTAAATCGAGGGAACGAAATAGTAAATTGTTCGCACGTTTTAGTAAATCGAGGGAACGAAATAGTAAATCGTGCGCACGTTTTAGTAAATCGAGGGAACGAAATAGTAAATTGTGTGCATGTTTTAGTAAATCGAGGGAACGAAATAGTAAATCATGACCACATATTAGTAAATCGAGGGAACGAAATAGTAAATCATGAGCACGATTTAGTTAATCGAGGGAACGAAATAGTAAATCATGCGCACGATTTAGTTAATCGAGGGAACGAAATAGTAAATCATGAGCACAATTTAGTAAATCGAGGGAACGAAATAGTAAATCATGAGCATAATTTAGTAAATCGAGGGAACGAAATAGTAAATCATGAGCACAATTTTGTAAATCGAGGGAAGGAAATAGTAAATTGTGCACACGTTTTAGTTAATTGAGGGAACGAAATAGTAAATCGAGCGCACGATTTAGTTAATCGAGGGAATGAAATAGTAAATCATGAGCACAATTTAGTAAATTGAGGGAATGAAATAGTCAATCGTGCGCACGTTTTAGTAAATCGAGGGAACGAAATAGTAAATTGTGCGCACGTTTTAGTAAATCGAGGGAACGAAATAGTAAATCGTGCGCACGTTTTAGTAAATCGAGGGAACGAAATAGTAAATTGTGCACACGTTTTAGTAAATCGAGGGAACGAAATAGTAAATCATGACCACATATTAGTAAATCGAGGGAACGAAATAGTAAATCATGAACATCGATTTAGTTAATCGAGGGAAGGAAATAGTAAATTGTGCGCACGTTTTAGTAAATCGCGGGAAATAAATAGTAAATCATAAGCACAATTTAGTAAATCGAGGGAACGAAATAGTAAATTGTGCGCACGTTTTAGTAAATCGCGGGAACTAAATAGTAAATCATGAGCACAATTTAGTAAATCGAGGGAACGAAATAGTAAATCGTGCGCACGTTTTAGTAAATCGAGGGAACGAAATAGTAAATTGTGCGCACGTTTTAGTAAATCGAGGGAACGAAATAGTAAATCGTGCGCACGTTTTAGTAAATCGAGGGAACGAAATAGTAAATTGTGTGCATGTTTTAGTAAATCGAGGGAACGAAATAGTAAATCATGACCACATATTAGTAAATCGAGGGAACGAAATAGTAAATCATGAGCACGATTTAGTTAATCGAGGGAACGAAATAGTAAATCATGCGCACGATTTAGTTAATCGAGGGAACGAAATAGTAAATCATGAGCACAATTTAGTAAATCGAGGGAACGAAATAGTAAATCATGAGCATAATTTAGTAAATCGAGGGAACGAAATAGTAAATCATGAGCACAATTTTGTAAATCGAGGGAAGGAAATAGTAAATTGTGCACACGTTTTAGTTAATTGAGGGAACGAAATAGTAAATCGAGCGCACGATTTAGTTAATCGAGGGAATGAAATAGTAAATCGTGAGCACAATTTAGTAAATCGAGGGAATGAAATAGTCAATCGTGCGCACGTTTTAGTAAATCGAGGGAACGAAATAGTAAATTGTGCGCACGTTTTAGTAAATCGAGGGAACGAAATAGTAAATCGTGCGCACGTTTTAGTAAATCGAGGGAACGAAATAGTAAATTGTGCGCACGTTTTAGTAAATCGAGGGAACGAAATAGTAAATCATGACCACATATTAGTAAATCGAGGGAACGAAATAGTAAATCATGAGCACGTTTTAGTAAATCGTGTGCACGATTTATTTTTTTTCTTGCATGTCATGTGCTTGGCTCCGTAGAAGAGACTCTTTCAAAAAAAACTAATTATTCCAAACCTTTGATAAGTAGCGTGTATAAAGTCATAATTAGCTCAAAGATTTTAAAAGTTGTAGAAAGACTTTTCTATTTAAGTTTATAATTGCTCATATGCAAATTTGTTTGCGTCAGATGATAAAACCACGGCGTTATTCATACTCACAGAATGAGCCGAAACATGACCTCTGAAAGTGTCTGCTCTCTTCGTTTCTCCAGGCAAGCGAAGGAATCTTTACGGTTTGTCTTGCACAATCCTTATTAATGTCAGATTTACTGGTTCCCCCTCATTTGCAGAAAGCCATAAAGCCTTTTATTGAAATCCAAACCCAATCAACATGATTCGTTTGTGTCAGAAGCATAATTGTTTCTCTCTGTGTCATCACTCTGGTGAGGCCCGGATAGAAGATGCTGGAAACCATTAACAGGCTCAATTGAGCAGTGACTGTTTCTAGTGCTGTAGATCGCTCTCAGATGTTGCTGCAGGTGGCCGACTGTAACCTTGCTTGTCTCTCTGACCCAGAGAGGGAGCGGTTCCTTTAGTCTCCGACAGACGGATGAGCGCTGAGGTTTCGTCCCTGACGCCCTGTGAGGTCCGTCCACTGCATCTGACGCGTGACGTAACGCTTCTTATTCGCTCCGGCTTCAAAAACACTGCCGCTGCATTTATGTTGGATTGACAAAGCCAACACACTGATCTACTATTTAAGCTGCTGCTTCTTCTTCTGAGAACAAAATTCTAAAATTATTGTGACCCAAACTGTTCTAGCTGTGACCACTAAACTTGGCTCAGACCTTCAGACTGATCTGACTTACTGCTTTAGTAACCCGCCGATCAAATCTATGAAAGATTGACTGTCATTGCAGGGGTCAAAACTTTAAAACTCGAACTCTTGCTGAGTATTTAAGATCCATCCATCCAACAGCGTGCTAAATCATACTAGGAACGTGCTAAAACATGCTAACAACATGCAAAACATGCTAGCAACGTGTTAAATAATGCTTGCAACGTGCTAAATCATGCTGTCTACATGCAGAAACATGCTAGAAATGTGCTAAAACATGCTAGCATAAATCATGCTAGCAGCGTGCTTAAACATGTTAGCAGTGTGTTAAATCATGCTAGCAATGTGTTAAAACATGCTAGCAATGTGCTAAATCATGCTTGCAATGTGTTAAATCATGCTATCAACATACAGAAACGTTAGCAAACGTGCTAAAACATGCTAGCAGTGTGCTAAATCATGTTATCAACATGCAGAAACATGCTAGCAATGTGCTAAAACATGCTAGCCTAAATCAAGTTAGCAGCGTGTTAATCATGCTAGCAACATGCAGAAACATGCTGGCAAAATGTTAAATCATTCTAGCAATGTGTTAAATCATGCTAACAGCATGTAAAATCGTGTTATCAACATGCAGAAACATGTTAACAATGTGTTAGAACATTCTAGCCTAAATCATGCTAACAACATGTTAAAACATGTCAACGTGATAAATCATGCTTGCAAAATGATCGATCATGCTAGCAATGTGTTAAATCATGTTATCAACATACAGAAACATGCTAGCAATGTGTTAAAACATGCTGCTAACAATGTGCTAAATCATGCTAGCAACGTGCTAGATCATGTTATCAAAATGCAGAAACATGCTAGCAATGTGTTAAAAAATGCTAGAAGTGTGTTAAAACATGCTAGCAATGTGCTAAATCATGTTATCAGCGTGTTAAATCGTGTTATCAACATGCAGAAACATGCTAGCAATGTGCTAAAACATGCTAGCCTAAATCATGCTAGCAGCGTTTTAAATCAGCATGTTAAAAGCGTGAGATAAATCTAGCAACATGAAGAAACAATGCCAGCAACGTGTTAAATCATGCTATCAACATGCAGAAACATGCTAACAGTGTGTTAAAACATACTAGAAACAGGCTAAATCATGCTAGCAACATGTTAAAACATTCTAGCAACAGGCAAAATCATGCTAGCAAACATGTTAAAACATGCTATCAATGTGTTAAATCATGTTAAAAAACATGCTAACAATATGATAAATCATGCTAGCAACATGTTAAAACATTCTAGCAATGTACCAAATCATGTTAACAACATGCTAAACTAAACTAATCATGTTAGAAACATACTAGCATCATATTAAATCATTTTAGCAACATTTTAAATCATTCTAGAAACATGCTAGCAGAATGCTAAATCATGTTAGCAATGTGATAAATCATGCTAGCAACATGTTAAATCATGCATGTTTGGATTTATGACAGTTTATCACTGAAGGTTTGATGGCAGATTTAGTCGCAGCTGAATGACACTAGCAGAATCTCTCAAATGGCGATCGCTGAACTCCAGCTTACTTGTTTGTTCATCATCTTGACATCTGGCAACCGCAAGCAGGAAAGCTCATAGAGGCTTGTTAAAAAATATTTTGTCTCCTCTTGTTATTCGACAAAAATAAATAATTTTTTTTTTATTTTTGAGGATAGCATTTACGTTTGCATTCATGCATCTGGCTGACAAGGTCTGCATTTCTTTAGTCCATGCATTCCCTGGGAATCGAACCCATGACCTTGCCGTCACGAGCGGCAGGAATACTTCACAGCAGTAAGACGGGTTGCATCGCTGTGTGTTGTGGAGGAGATGGCGTGCACCTGTGGAGGTTCATGTGTGATTACGGGATGAATCTCAGTCGGAGCGAGTGTGTGAATGTGTGGCAGAAGCGGTTAGTCGCGGATCGCTGTGGGGATTTACTGGAGCGCTGGGGTTTGGATCAGACGTCACACACGTGCTGGAGCTGTGAAACCGCAGCACAATGCAGTACAGCTGCTGTTCGACTTGTGGCCTTCAACACCACTGCTGCCGTCATATTTTCAGCCCTTGAACTTCTTCATCCACTCTGAAAATGTTCATTCATGTTGTATTCGCCACCCTGATTGTAATGCAGTCAAGATGTTGAGAATTTCTGTTTATTGCTATTAAGATGCCACCAGTGCTAATAAATAAAAACTAAAGCCAAAAATTAATCTTAATAAGTATTATTTAAAAGAAACTAATAAAAATTACAAAAACATAAAAAAAAATAGCTAAAATTGAAATTGAATTTTTTTTAAATTTAATGTAGTGAAATATGTCCTCATCTCCTGCGCTGTTCTCCGATGGAAACGTCGTCTCAAGAGACACACGTTCACCAGAGCTCAGCTGATTTATGGAGACGTGTGGAAGATCTTTGAGCTTCATGAAGTCCTTCATGTCTGCTGCTCAATCAGCAGCGCTCCATCACAGCTGTAACGAATCGAGGAAAGACACGGAGCAGAACATTTTCTCCTTCTCAAAGCTTTGTACTTAATAAATCTTTAATTTATTACATATGGAAGACTTTCAAATGTCTTTGAGGGTTAAAGTCAGCAGCAGACGGGAGGTTCAGTGCAGTTATGAGAGCATCACATTATATCATCATTTATCATGAGTTATTTTTAACTATTGCACATTCAATTAAACAATTTTATATTTTAAATAATCATGCGATAATGTCTATTTTTGTCTAACCCTGTGAATGAAATACTTTACAAATGAAAGATTGGATTATTTTCTCTTTTTATTTTAATTTTTTCTCTTTCTCTTTTATTTGGTCTTTTTATTGTAAATGGGCGTCTCAATCAGCACTCGTGTATAGTATTTTCAGGTGATATTATGTGTGATTGTCTGTCTTTGGCTCTCACAGGATCTCCTCTGAAGCCGCGGAAGGAGCTGGTGTTTTCGGAGCAGCCGTCGGGACAACTCGAAGTTCGCTGGTCGTCGCGGTTCAACGTCTCTGTAGAACCTGTGCTTTACGTGCTTCAGCGGCGCTGGAACTTCGGCATCCACCCCACTGAAGATGACGCCACCCAGTGGCAGGATGTCGCCCAGGTCAGTCATGCAACTGCAGTTTGGGGCGTGGATACTGTAGCAGATGGGGAGTTTGGGGCGTGGCTACTGATGGGGAGTTTGGGGTGTGGCTACTGTAGCAGGCTGAGAGTTTTGGGCGGTGCTATTGTAGTAGGTGGATAGTTTGGGGCGTGGCTACTGTAGCAGGCTGAGAGTTTTGGGCGGTGCTATTGTAGTAGGTGGATAGTTTGGGGCGTGGCTACTTTAGCAGGCTGAGAGTTTTGGGCGGTGCTATTGTAGTAGGTGGATAGTTTGGGGCGTGGCTACTGTAGCAGGCTGAGAGTTTTGGGCGGTGCTATTGTAGTAGGTGGATAGTTTGGGGTGTGGCTACTGTAGCAGGCTGAGAGTTTTGGGCGGTGCTATTGTAGTAGGTGGATAGTTTGGGGTGTGGCTACTGTAGCAGGCTGAGAGTTTTGGGCGGTGCTATTGTAGTAGGTGGATAGTTTGGGGCGTGGCTACTTTAGCAGGTGTAGAGTTTGGGGCGTGGCTACTGTAGCAGATGGGAGTTTGGGGCGTGGCTACTGATGGGGAGTTTGGGCCGTGGCTACTGTAGCAGACTGAGAGTTTGGGGCGTGGCTACTGTAGCAGGTGGATAGTTTGGGGCGTGGCTACTAATGGAGAGTTTGGGGCGTGGCTACTGTAGCAGACTGAGAGTTTGGGGTATGGCTACTGTAGCAGGTGGATAGTTTGGGGCGTGGCTACTGTAGCAGGTGGATAGTTTGGGGCGTGGCTACTGTGGCAGATGGGGGTTTGGGGCGTGGCTACTGTAGCAGACAGAGTTTGGGGCGTGGCTACTGTTGCAGATGGGGAGTTTGGGGCGTGGCTACTGATGGAGAGTTTGGGGCGTGGCTACTGTAGCAGGTGGATAGTTTGGGGCGTGGCTACTGTAGCAGGTGGATAGTTTGGGGCGTGGCTACTGTGGCAGACGGGGGTTTGGGGCGTGGCTACTGATGGGGAGTTTGGGGTGTGGCTACTGTAGCAGACAGAGTTTGGGGTGTGGCTACTGTAGCAGATGAGGAGTTTGGGGCGTGGCTGCTGTAGCAGATGAGGAGTTTGGGGCGTGGCTACTGATGGGGAGATTTGAGCATGGCTACTGTAGCAGGTGGAGAGTTTGGGGCGTGGCTACTGTAGCAGACGGAGAGTTTGGGGTGTGGCTACTGTAGCAGACAGAGAGCTTGGGGTGTGGCTACTGTAGCAGGTGGAGAGTTTGGGGCGTGGCTACTGTAGCAGACGGAGAGTTTGGGGTGTGGCTACTGTAGCAGACAGAGAGCTTGGGGTGTGGCTACTGTAGCAGGTGGAGAGTTTGGGGCGTGGCTACTGTAGCAGACGGAGAGTTTGGGGTGTGGCTACTGTAGCAGACAGAGAGCTTGGGGTGTGGCTACTGTAGCAGATGGAGTTTGGGGTGTGGCTACTGTAGCAGACGGACAGTTTGGGGTGTGGCTGCTGTAGCAGACAGAGTTTGGGGCGTGGCTGCTGTAGCAGACAGAGTTTGGGGCGTGGCTACTGATGGGGAGTTTTGGGGCGTGGCTACTGTAGCAGACTGAGTGTTTGGGGCGTGGCTACTGTAGCAGACTGAGTGTTTGGGGCGTGGCTACTGTAGCAGGTGGATAGTTTGGGGCGTGGCTACTGTGGCAGACGGGGGGGTTGGGGTGTGGCTACTGATGGGGAGTTTTGGGTGTGGCTACTGTAGCAGACAGAGTTTGGGGCGTGGAAATTGAATTTATTTCATAATAGACTGCAACGTCGACAATTATGGAACTGAGCTGAGCTGAATAATGACACTATTGTCTTCTGTAGAGATGCTTTATTAGTTACAAAAACGTAACATAATTGTTTAATTTTTTTTTTCTTTTTTTAAGCAAATACTCACTTAATTTTGATAATTCTTCAGCATACAAGACTTAATATCATCAGTCATTTTGCTTCTCCAGTAAATGTATCTTGATTTAAGAATGTTTAGATATTTGTGCTGGAAAACAAGACAGAAACAGTGAGTTAGAAAGTGCAGTGTTTAATAAAGTCTCTCCAGTCCTTCTTCGACTCAATCTTTAATCTCATTCTCTTTCATCTTTTAAAATAGATCAGATTCCAAACTCATATTCCGAGGCACATGTGCGTGACCCCGCGACCTCAGGCCGTGACCTTTTACTCTTTGTGACCCTCAGATTGCTGAAGAGCGTGTCCTGTTGAGCGACGTCAGGCCGAGCAGGTGGTACCAGTTCCGCGTGGCGGCGGTCAACGTTCACGGCACCCGCGGGTTCACGGCCCCCAGCAAGCACTTCCGCTCGTCCCGAGGTGAGTCTTCCTTGGTGGCCTCCGGACAGCTGAAATCCTCGTGATTTACTGCGCAGGCAGGTGGAAAAGCCTTTTATCTTCTGCTCTAATGGCCCGTTTTAGCCAAGAGTTTTACGACAGAACCGCTCGTCGTTCAGAGCTGCCGAAGGACATGTAGGCCTGATTTAGAAAAGCTTAAATGAGCCAAATAATGTGTCCTTTTTATTTGTTTGCTTGGGTGTTAAAATTCACTTCTCCCGTGATTCTAGGGAAAATATCATTTACATTCAAAATCAGTTCATAAATGCAGTTTATTAGGCGAGTGAAAGTACTGCCTTGTAAAAATCCCTCATAAAAGACTTTATTAAAAGAATATTTTACACAGAAATGAAAATTCTGTCACTATTTATTGGCCCTCATATTGTTGCAAACCTGTATGATGTTATTTTTTCTCTGTAAAACAAAAAGAAAATTGCTTTTCTGTTCAATAACAGTTAGAGTACAGGTTTGGAGGGAGTAAATAATGATCAGTGTAATTTTAGCATCATTAATGTACTATTATAGTTTAATATTTTATATATATAATATGTATTCTATATTAATATAATCTTTTGAATTAAATACAGTGAAATGAGTGTTTCTGTCCTGAAAACGAACGAACTGAACACTTTCTTGCAGCTGAGATGTTTTGAAATGTATTTGTTTTCATTCTTGCAAACATTTATTTTGCAAATTGCAACTCCGTGGCTTTATTTATGTTAATTCTGCCGTTATTTCTCATATTGCAGGGTAATTTCTTGTTATTTAGACATCATCTGGTGCCCGCGGCCTCACAGGATCATAATCTTGTTTATTCCACCTCTGTAATTATGACTTACAAACTCATAAGCAACGACTTCCCGGCAGGATTTGAGGCCCTCTTATATATAACCTCTTCAGTTAGTGCTCTGTACTCACATCAGTGATGATTTATTATTCAATCAGCGAGTACTGTGGAATTAATGAGTTATTCGAACCACATTCAGTCAGATCAGCTGATTTTTGTGCTTGTTGAAGCAATTAGCAGAAACTTGATTATGTATGCGTGTCGGCTCTGGACGAGCGTCTGGTGTTCAGGTGCAGACGGGCCTCTAGATTGGGCCATTTTCCATTAAAATCCCATTTGCCTGACTTTACTTCCTCTACACAGGATGACATCATATCCTGCTCGCAGTGGACAACACAACCGTCACATTCAGATCTGCTCAGAAAACTCGCTATATCAGACAACATGCCGTTTTTATTTCTTTTTAAATTTGTATTGAGACAGATAAATGTGCCTCTTCAAATATACATGAGTACAGTTATAATAGAACATGTAATTAATTAAAATAAAATATTATTATTTTATTATCACAAAGACAAAAATATATAATTTAATTTATTTATTTTATTATTTATTATTATAAAATATTTTTAAAAATAAATAAATAAAATGTTTATGACTGGTACATTTTCTCAGTTTACCTTTAGTGTTGTTATTGTTAACTAAATCTAGAACTAAAGTAATTTTTGTTATTTGCAACAAATAAATAAAATAAAATATAATATTAGTATAATATTATATTAGTAATATTATTACTAATATATATAGTAATATATTAGTAATATTATATTAGTAATAATAAATATTAGTATAATATTTATTAAATATTAAATAAAAATATATAAAATTAAATAAAATATAAAACAGCCAAATTATTTCATTACCACAAAGTCAAAAATATATAATTTAATTTATATCTAAAATATATTTATTTTAATTATAAATACTATTTTTTAATAAAATATAATAATAAATAAAACTGGTAAATTTTTCTCAATTTACCTGTAGTGTTATTATTGTTAATTATTACTAGAAATATTTAAAATCATTTTTGTTATTTGAAATAAATCTGAAATAAAATCAAATAAATCATTAGATGGAAAAAGTTACAATTTATTAAATATTAAATAAAAATATACAATTAAATAAAATATAAAACAGCCAAATAATTCCATTATCACAAAGACAAAAATAATATATAATTTATTAAAAATAAATCAACAACCATTTCATGACTGGTAAATTTTCTCACCTAGAGTGTTATTATTGTTAACTAATACTATTAATTTTTACTAATTCATTTTTATTATTATTATTTAATTATAATTATGATTTAATTTATTATTTAATTATTTTATATTCATTTAATTAAAGCTGAAATAAAATATAAATATTAGATTAAAAGCTTAAACTTTATTAAATATTAAATAAAAAAATAAAATAAAATAAAATAAAAAACAGCCAAATAATTCCATTATCACAAAGACAAAAATGTATTATTAATTAAAAAAAAAAACTGAAAGCTGAAATAAAATACAAATATTAGATTAAAAAAAATAGTCTAAAAACTGAAATAAAAATAAATGGAAGCAAAATAGAAATATTTAAATAAACAAATAAAAAAGCACATAACACAATTAATGAAATTATTAAAAATATATCAAAAATGCAAAAATAAAAGAAAAAATATTAACAAGCTTCAAAATATGAATAGTATATAAATAATGCTAAAATAATACTATTCACTCACCATTGACAGATGTGAGATCTGTAAATATAAGACAAAAAGTTGGTTTGATCAATCGTTTTCACTCTCAGGTGTCTGTTCACATTTACTCGTCAAAACCTTATGTTTTATTTCTTCTGTACATTTTTATATGACAAATCAAACCGTTGAGTGTCGATGTGTTCAGACCCGTCTCCTCCTCCAACCCCGTCTGCACTGAGAGCCACGAACATCACGGTGGGTCAGGACGGTCTGCTGACGGTCCGTCTCAACTGGACCCTTCCGGCGGAGTCCGACGTCCCCGTCCACCACTTCAAAGTCTTCTGGATCTGGAGTGTCCCGGGAAAATCACTGGTGCCTTCCAGGAGAAAGAGGAGAAAGACCACCGACGGGGTAATTGATGCTTTCTTCCCTCGCCGCCTCGAGGCTTTCACTGTGTAAACCTCTGAAATCTCTCATTTGTTAAACACACACACAAGCCTTTTATTACGGATTAGTTGATCTGTAGGGAAATTTGAGTTCTTCTGCAGAATCGTACGATTACACGAGAAGCTTGTTGACTGTAAGTCCGTCACACAGTCGAAGAGCTACTTCAAGCTATAATAATAGATATATTATAATAGATATAATATAAACACAAACAGAACAGACGAAGAACTGAACTAAACACAGAGCTTAAATACAAACTCAAAGCAGTCAAGCGAACAAGAAACAGGTGAGACTGATCATCACAAATCAGAGCAAAGAAACTCCCAGAAAACACCAGAAACAAACACAGATAACTTTAACAATATATATATATATATTCTGACATAATTACTTTTATTTGGATTTCCATTCGGATTATTTGTCATCTTATTTATATGATCTTATTTATTTATTTGTTTGTTTGTTAGTATTAAATGTGCTGTATTTAATTTCAGTAATAATTACTCAACTATTTATTTTATTTCAATAATATTTATTTTTTATCAGGCTGTATTTTGTATTTATGCATGTATGTGCATGTATATTTTATATTTGATTAACAATTATGTATGGTATAATATATATAATATAATATAGTAATAATATAATAATAATTATATTATTATTATTATATTAAAATATATATATATATATATACTGTATATTTATGAGTATTTTATATTATATCTAATAATATAATATAGTATGATAATAAAATTAAATTGTGTGTGTGTATATATATATATATATATATATATATATATATATATATATATATATATATATATATATATATATATATAAATTTAAATTTTTTAAGAGTATTTTCAGACATAATTACTTGCTTTTATTTAGTTTTGCATTTGGATATATATTGGAGATAGTTAATTCATAATTACTTAAAACACTACATATAAATGTCAAATATATTATATATTACATATATGTCAGATATGTTATATATAATGTATGTGAGTGATGTGTTATATATAAAATGTAGTATGTCAAATATATTATGAAATATATGTCAGATGTTATATATTAAATATAAAATGTATATATCAAATATATAATATATTAAATATGTTAATTAATTATAATTATATATTAATATATGGTATAAAAATACTACAATAAATTATATATATATACTATTATACTATTATGTATTCATATTTATTTTTTAGGATTTCTATAAATAAAATGATTAAATCATTAAATAAATAAAAAATTTAAATAAAATGATTAAATTATTAATTAAATAAATAAATAAAATAAATAAAAATTAAATAATATTTTTTATTTATTCTTACTTTTTTATGTAAATATATAAATTAAATAATAAACAAAAAAGTTAAATAATTAAAATATGTAAAATAAATGTATTACATAAGAAAATGAAAAACATTTTTAATTATATCAGTTTTTATTTTTATATAAATATATATATGTATATTTTTAATAGTATTTTCGGACATAATTGCTTGCTTTTTGGTTTGGTTTTGCATTTGGATATATATTCAGAAATTATCACAGACTGCATCATCGTGGGTGATTTGTAAATTGTAACCCAAAAAATGTCTCTGTATTTTTGTTTCCCGTTTATTTCCATTACTGATCCACTTAAAGTTTTCCACAATTTTTCTCTGATCATATATCTAGTGCCACAAAGTTCAGTAAGTTTCGTAGCGTTCTGATAAAGCAGAAGGAGAAGGTCAGTGTGCAGCGAGGGCTTGAGTGAGACGCTGCTGGAAGCTGTAGATCTGACCTGATGCGGTTGATCTGCTGACAGTGACTCCTGCCACTGGAGCTCCCGCTGTCTCCAAACAATCCCTCCGGAGAATGTGTTCATAATCTCAGACACACGATCTGTCTGTTGACACGCAGACCGCTGGTTCTGCTTCAGCACCTCAGGGTTCGGGTAGTGACCCGCTGGTGCAGGAATGCCCAAACTAACCGTCAATAACTAAATCCAATCAAGCACACGCTGATAGAGGAATGGAGTGGAAAGTCACATGTGTTCCTCATAGACGACCTGCCCTGGACAGACGGGTTTGGAGATCATTCAGTGGTCACTCTGCGGTCTGAACGTGCTTCATGTCAGAAGCACCAAATACTCTCAAGAGCAGCGGCTGTCAGATTATTCATTGAGGTGTTTCGTCATTTAACCAAAAGCCACAAACACAATAAAGTTAACAAAAAAAACACATTTATCTAGATTAGATATGCATAAATCATATTTGTAAATTTACTGGTTATATAATTCGTTATATATTTAACAGATCACCTGCTAAATCTCAAATATATTAAATATATGTCAAATATATTATGTATGAAATATATTTAATACATATCAAAATATTATACATCAAATATATGTTATGATATATAATATTGATTATATGATATATGATGTTATATATTAAATGTCAAACATTTTATATATTAAATGTATATCAGAAACATTATATATTAAATGTCAGATGTGATATATATTAAATATACGTCAAATATTTTATATATTAAATGTATATCAGATAAATTAAATTATGTTAAATACTGTATACATTACGTCAGATATATTATAAATGTCAAATATATATTATATATTTGTCAGATATGTTATATATTAGTCATATATTTTATATATTAAATATGTATCAAATATATATTAAATATATGTTAGATATGTTAATATATTCTATATATATTAAATGTTTGTCAAATAAATTATATATATATATATATATATATATATATATATATATATATATAATAAATATATATAATATGCATATATAATATATAATATTATACATATAATAATATAATATATAAATATATTTGACATTTAATATATATATATATATATATATATATATATATATATATATATATTAAATGTCAAATATATTATATATCAAATATATGTCAGATATGTTATATATTAAATGTCATATGTCTTATATATTAAATATGTATATATATATATTAACATAAATATATATATATATATATTAACATATATATTAACATATATTAACATATCTGACATGTCAAATATATTATATTTTAAATGAATGTCAAAAATATTATATTTTAAATATATGTCAGATGTTACATATTAAATGTCAAATATTTTATATATTAAATGTATATCAGATAAATTGAATTGTTAAATATAGTATACATTAAATGTCAGATATATTATAATGTCAAATATATATATATATAAAATAAATATATATAATATACATATATAATATTATATATTATATATATACATAATATATATATATGTTTTAGATATTAAATATGTATATATATATATATATATAAACATATATATTAACATCTGACATGTCAAATATATTATATATAAAATAAATATATATAATATACATATATAATATTATATATTATATATATACATAATATATATATATGTTTTAGATATTAAATATGTATATATATATATATATATAAACATATATATTAACATCTGACATGTCAAATATATTATATTTTAAATGAATGTCAAAAATATTATATTTTAAATATATGTCAGATATGTTATATATTAAATGTCAAATATTTTATATATTAAATATGTATCAAATGTATCTCAGATATTTTAATATATTATATATATTAAATGTATTTAAAAAAATATATATGAATATGTTAAATATATATTAAATATATGTCAGATATATTATATTAAATATGTCATATATTTTATATATTAAATGTATATCAGATAAATTGAATTGTTCAATGTATTCTAAATTAAATGTCAGATATATATCATATATGAAATATTTGTGAGGTATATTATGTATTAACATGTTTGTCAAATATGTGATATATTAAATATATGTCAGATATAAGTGTAATATTAAATGTCAAATATATTATGTATTAAGTATTTCAGAATATATTATATATTACATGTAAGATATAGTGTAGCCTATATTAAATATATAACAAGTAAATTCACAGTTTTCATGGAAATGAAGTGTTGAAGCAGAGCGTCAGAACTGATCACAGATCTGTGGAGATTCATTAACTGATGTTGATCGATGTGTTTCAGGCCCAGAGTTCTGTCGATCTGGAGGGACTTCAGCCCAACTGCAGCTACACCGTGGAGGTTCAGGCCGTCACGTACTGGGGTCAGGTGCGGCTGAAGAGCGCCAAAGCCTCGATCCGCCTCGACTCTCAACAGAACAACCAGACGAGTAAGACAGAGCCGACCTACATCTGCTCTTTATTAGCACTGGCTGATAAACTAAAGACTGATTTAATTAAAAATGCTTTTCATTTTCTTATCTAATACATTCTTTTAACATATTTTAATTATTTAACTTTTTTATTTATTATTTAATTTATATATTTAAAAATATTTTTTTTATTTATTTTATTTATTTAATTAATTAATTATTAATTTAATCATTTTATTTTTATTTATTTAATCATTTTATTTATTTTATTTATATAAATCCTAAAAAATAAATATGAATACATAATAGTATAATAGTAATAATAATTATAATATATATAATTAAACATATTTTTATTTTTTATACATTTTATTTTAAATATTTTAATTATTATTTAATTAATTTCATTTTTATTTTTTATTTATTTAATAATTTAAAATTATATATATATATATATATATATATATATATATATATATGAACAATTTAGACAATTTGAGCATTCTGGGAAATAAAGTATTCTTCCACCATAAAATGTACAATTTTTTAAACTAATAAACTTTTAAATGAAAGCATTTAATTAATGTTCCTGGAAATACTCCATGTTTTGCGTGAATGAGAACATGTTTTATTTATTTAATAATTTTAGTTATTATATGGACCATGGTGGAAGAATACGTTTGTCAAATATATTAATATATATTTATATAAATCCTAAAGTATATATATATATATTTAAGGATTTATATAAATATATGATATGTTGTAAAATAGTCAAGATTTGTCTTTAACTAAATGAACCCAAGGACAAATCATATTTAATCACTTTCATATAGTTCATACGAATCAATTTATTGAATCAGAGTTATGAATTGATTCATTGAACTGATTCACAGAAATTAATCAAAGCTCTAAGTTATGAATATTAGAATAAGTCTAGAAGTTTAGAATGTGAATGTGTGTTTAGAGAATCATTTTTAATGAAGTTGTAAATAAACGAAGATCATTGAGCATGTTTTACAAGAAAATACTATTTCAGTTTTTCTAATTCACGTAAAGAATGGCTCCACAGTGAGATCTGATGTGTTTAATGTTGATTCAGAGGCCGTTTCTAAGGCCAGGAAAGTGGCGGCTCCTGCTCTGGGATCAGTGTCGGTGAAAAGACCCTCGAGCGCTCTGGAAGTCGGCACACCGTATTACCAGGACGGACAACTGCAGGTGCGCATCTACTGGAAGAAGAGAGCAGGTACGACACACACACACACACACACACACACACACGTCACACTGAACATCTGTGTCTGCAGCAGCAAGAATTCAGTTGTCGCCTCACTATATGAACGCACAAAATTCATCTCCAGAGCCGCTCTGAAAGTCACTTCATCAGCATTTAACTGCTTCATTTGAGAAAACTACCGTCATAAACACAGAAACTCAAAGCTCTCGGCAACCCGCCAAAATAAAAGTTCGATTTAACTTGACAGAAACATATTACTGTTGTACAGTAGAATTTAGATAAATTAATTTAATAATAAATTATTAAAATATATTTTTAAACAATAATCTCAGTTTTTCTTCCATGTTTTAATTTTAACAGTAAAGCTCTGTTGTGCAACATTGTTTGACAAAAAAAGTTTAATTTCATGATTAAAAGATAAATTAAATGGTATGGTATGCGTTATAAAAAAATTTTATAACTAATTGATAAAACAGCAGGATGCAGGATGAAAAAAAATATCTTGTAATTTTTATAGCAAAAAACTGCAAAATTCAGAATAATTTAATTTATTATTTATTTAATTATTAGTTAAATTTTTAATCAAAATTTATAAAAAAAAAAAAAAATCACTTGTTGATAAAACATTCAGAACTTTTATAGCACAAACTAGAAAACAATAATTTAATTTACTTCATATTTAATTTTTAATTTAGTCAATTCAAAAATACTACAAAATTTAGAATAATTTCATTTATTTTTTATTCAATTTTTTAATTTAGTATTTTTTTTTATGACAAATTGATAAAACAGCATGGATGAAAAATATCTTTTTATAGCAAAAAAACTGCAAAATTTAGAATAAATTAATTTATCATTTATTACTTTTTTTAGTCAAATTTAGAAAAAATGACTTGTTGGTAAAATATCTTTTATAGCACAAACTAGAAAATATAACATAATTTAATTTATTATTATTTAATTTTAAAAATTTAAATACACAACAGAATTTCTGAAAAAAAAAAACATTTCATAAAATATATATCTTTTTAATCAATAAATATTGTTGTTTTTAAGAATTCAATTAATTAGACATACTTTTTGATTATTAAAATGGAATTAAACCATTAAAATGGAATCCAGAAAACAGAATTTGGTAAAAAATAAAAGTTGAGGGGAAAGAATAAAAATCATAGGGCCCTAATTTTTTTTTGTTAAACTTTTAATAAATTGTTGGTAAATTGGACAAGATTCATTATTTCAATTAATTGGACATGTTTTTTGATTACTAAAATTTAATTTAACCATTAAAATGGAGTCTAAAAAAAAATAAAATGGAAAAAAACGGAATCCAGAAAAATTAAAATGGAAAAAACGGAATTTGGGAAAAAATAAACCGGATTTCATAGGGCCCTACATATGCTCCCTTCATCCAATCAGTGACACTGACACTGCAAATATGCAAATAAGAAGGGTTTAGGAATGTAAATTTCCTAACATTTCATGTTGGTGTGAGGCGAGTTTAATTCCTGCTGCGGTGCTGAAATCCCGAAGCCGGCGGGTGGACGCGTCAGAGGGAATATTGAAACGCTGTGCTCCTGTCAGGCTCTATTAGGTGGTCTGTGTTACGTTACTAATATATGTCATCGCCCGAGCCGGGCTGGAGTTCAGGAACGAGTCCCTCCGTTCCACGCTAATGAAGGAAATTCCTTCTGGTCCGGAGCCGTTAGCGCAGCCCGACGGATTGCGACCCGCTTTGGCACTTCCTCAAGCTGCGGCGCTGAACTGGAGGACGACAGACTCGTGTTAATGAGACTCCGCTTCTGCCGTGTTTCTGCTGACTCGTTCTGTGGCTCAGCGTTTTTATTCTGCCAGCCTCAAAGCGTCAGGTCAACCTGAACTAATTTCACTTCAGCTTCTGAAGAACTGTTCATCCTAAAATCACACTCTCTCTCTGGAGCAATTACATGATTCAGTTAGCTGGAGCTTTTTCTAAACGACTGAAGGTGATGAAACTGTGAGATGTGAGATGACAAATTAACTTGAAACTAGAAATGTAAATGTATTAATTTAATCTATTCAAATGACTGCTTGATAGAGCTAGAACACAAACTAGAACATTTAGAATAATTTAATTTATTATTTATTTATAATTTATTTTAATTGTAATTTAATTGTCTAATTTAGAAATTGATAAAACAGCAAGATTACAAGAACATTTTATAGCCCAAAAAAATATTTTTTAAATTTTTTTTATTTAGTCTAATTTAGAAAAATAACTAGTAGATAAAACAGTAAGAAAAATATCTTATTTTTTTATTATTATTTATTTATTATTTAATTTTTAATTTATTCAATTTAAATAAAGACTAATTGATAAAACAGTGAGATGCAGGATGAAAAATATCTTAAACTTTACAGCAAAACTACAAAAGTTAGAATAATTTCATTTATTTTTTTATTTTTATTTAATTTTTATTTAGTCAATTTTTTATTACTAATTGATAAAACAGTGAGATGCAGGATGAAAAAATGTCTTGAAATTTTTATAGCAAAAAATGCAAAATTTAGAATAATTTAATTTATTATTTATTTAATTAGTAGTCATTTTTATTCAAATTTATAAAAAAAATGACTTGTTGATAAAACAGTGAGAAAAAATATCTTCAACTTTTATCCAGCACAAACTAAAAAATGTAAAATAATTTAATTTATTTATTTTTTAAATTTCAATTTAGTCAGTTTTTTAAATAAAACTACAAAACTTAGAATAATTTCATTTTTTTTT
Organism: Ancherythroculter nigrocauda; assembly: GCA_036281575.1. Classification (NCBI taxonomy): domain Eukaryota; kingdom Metazoa; phylum Chordata; class Actinopteri; order Cypriniformes; family Xenocyprididae; genus Ancherythroculter; species Ancherythroculter nigrocauda. Next base: position 644,048 of record VTFQ01000537.1, on the reverse strand, counting down.
TATTAAATTTTTTAATTTAGTATTTAAAAAAAAAAATTACAAATTGATAAAACAGCATGGATAAAAAATATCTTAAACTTTTTATAGCAAAATTTAGAATAAATTAATTTATAATTTATTAGTTACATTTTTTAGTTACAAAAAATATAGCAAAATACTATAAAATTTAGATTCATATAATTAATTTATTTTTATAGTTTTACTTTAGTCTAATTTAGAAAAATAACTAGTAGATAAAACGGTAAGAAAAATATCTACAAACTACATATTTTAGAAGAATTTAATGTATTTATTATTATTTATTATTTAATTTTTAATTTTTATAACAGAAAAAACTGCAAAATTTATAATAATTTAAATTATTATTGATCTAATTATTAGGTAAATTTTTATTCAAATTTATTAAAAAAATTACTGGTTGATAAAAAAGTGAGAAAAAATATCTCCAACTTTTATAGCACAAACTAGAAAATGTAAAAGAATTTAATTTATTTATTATTTAATTTTTAATTTAGTCAATTAAAAAATACTACAAAATTTAGAATAATTTCATTTATTTTTTTATTTAGTATTTTTTGTTTTTAATGACAAATTGATAAAACAGCATGGATGAAAAATATCTTAAACTTTTTATAGCAAAAAAACTGCAAAATTTAGAATAAATTAATTTATCATTTATCTAGACATTAATTTATTTAGTCAAATTTAGAAAAAATGACTTGTTGATAAATATCTTTTATAGCACAAACTAGAAAATATAAATTATTTAATTTATTATTATTTAATTTTTAATTTAAATGTCCAGTTGATAAAATAGTGAGATGCAGGATTAAAAAATTATAGCAAAATAATACAAAATTTAGATTAATATAATTAATTTAATATTATTTATTTATTTATTTATAAATTTAGTCAAATTTAGAAAAATTACTAATTGATAAAACAGTGAGAATATTTTTTATACTTTTTATAGCAAAAAATGACAAAATTTTGAATTTATTATTATTTATTTATTTCATTTTTAATTTAGTCCAATTTTTAAAAATGACTAGTTGATAAAACATCAAGATGCAGGATGAAAAAATATCTTAAACTTTTTTTATAGCAAAAAACGACAAAATTTAGAATAATTGAACGATACTAGATGTACCGCATCCCATTTTTACTTTTCAACCAACCACCGATCCACATGCACAGGATTGTGGGATACAGTAGACAGGTAGACGGTCCAAGCGTTGTCCGCGGCGTGCGAAGGAGTGTTTTCAGGTTTCAGACGCAGCACTTGTTTATTCTGCTCAGTGTTTTTTCCTCCTTCTCCAGCTGCGGTTCCTTTTTTCTGCTTCCAGAAATGTTCCGTCGGCTCCTTCAAAGGGTCTTTTATCTCCGACCGCAGTCGAGTCCCTCTGCAGAGGCTGAGCCAGCGTAACTCAATTATTAATCTGAAATGTATCATTTCACGTCCAAACGGCGCAGCTTGATGAATAATAAACTGGAGGCGTTGCGTAAACACTGCTGATTAGCCTCTGCTGGAGGATCCAATCATCCGCCGCTCTCGTAATGACCGACTCGCAGGTACTCGGCCTCAGTCTGGTGTTGGTCAGGTTTTTACACACTACAACACTTCAGTGATTTCAGTGCTCTGTTCTGACTGCTGGTCTCTAATCCCTGTCGTTGTATTAGTCACGTGACGCGTTCGTCTCAGAAGTGTTCACTGAAGTCTCCATGTGTCATTTATTCATTTATTGAATGTGTTTCACTTTATTCTGATGGTCCGCTGTAGATATTCCACTGACTGTGAGAAACACACACTCTCATTAGAGCATCAGTAGAGTGTGTGTGTGTGTGTGTGTGTGTGTGTGTGTGTGTGAGAAAGAGTGTGTGTGTGTGTGTGCTTTTGTTTATATTACATTGTGGGGACCAAATGTCCCCATGATGTAATATAAACCTGAGTTCACCTACATCGTGGGGACCAGCCAGCGGTCCCCACAATGTAAATGGGTTTATAAATCATATAGAATGAGTTTTTGTGAAAAAGTAAAAGTTTGCACAGTTTCCTGTGAGGGTTAGGTTTAGGGGTAGGGGCAGGGTAGGGGGATAGAATGTACAGTTTGTTCAGTGTAAAATGCATTGAAGTCTATGGAAAGTCCCCACAATTCACAAAAACAAACATGTGTGTGTGTGTGTGTGTGCGTGTGTGTGTGTGTGTGAGTGTGTGTGTTTGTGAGTGTTGTGTGTGTGTGTGTGTGTGTTTGTAAGTGTTGTGTGTGAGGTTGTGAGTGTGTGTTTGTGTGTTTGTGTGTGTGTTTGTGTGTGAGTTTGTGAGTGAGTTTTTGAGTGTTGTGTGTGTGTTTGTGTGTGTTTGTGAGTGTTGTGTGTGTGAGTGTGTGTGTTTGTGAGTGTTGTGTGTGTGTGTTTGTAAGTGTTGTGTGCGCGTATGTGTTTGTGAGTTTGTGAGTGTGTGTTTGTAAGTGTTGTGTGTGTGTGTTTGTGTGTGAGTTTGTGAGTGTGTGTTTGTGTGTTTGTGTGTGAGTTTGTGAGTGTTGTGTGTGTGTTTGTGTGTGTTTGTGAGTGTTGTGTGTGTGAGTGTGTGTGTTTGTGAGTGTTGTGTGAGTTTGTGCGTGTGTGTTTGTGTGTGTGTGTGAGTTTGTGAGTGTGTGTTTGTGTGTTTGTGTGTGAGTTTGTGAGTGTTGTGTGTGTGTTTGTGAGTGTTGTGTGAGTTTGTGAGTGTGTGTTTGTGAGTGTTGTGTGAATGTGTGTTTGTGAGTGTTGTGTGTGCGTATGTGTTTGTTAGTTTTTGAGTGTGTGTTTGTAAGTGTTGTGTGTGCGTGTGCGTGTGAGTTTGTGAGTGTGTGTTTGTGTGTTTGTGTGTGAGTTTGTGAGTGAGTTTGTGAGTGTTGTGTGTGTGTTTGTGTGTGTTTGTGAGTGTTGTGTGTGTGAGTGTGTGTGTGTGTGTTTGTGAGTGTTGTGTGCGCGTATGTGTTTGTGAGTTTGTGAGTGTGTGTTTGTAAGTGTTGTGTGTGAGTTTGTGAGTGTTGTGTGTGTGTTTGTGTGTGTTTGTGTGTGTTTGTGAGTGTTGTGTGTGTGTTTGTGTGTGTTTGTGAGTGTTGTGTGTGTGAGTGTGTGTGTTTGTGAGTGTTGTGTGTGTGTTTGTGTGTGTTTGTGAGTGTTGTGTGTGTGAGTGTGTGTGTTTGTGAGTGTTGTGTGTGTGTTTGTGTGTGTTTGTGAGTGTTGTGTGAGTTTGTGAGTGTGTGTTTGTGAGTGTTGTGTGCGCGTATGTGTTTGTTAGTTTTTGAGTGTGTGTTTGTAAGTGTTGTGTGTGCGTGTGTGTTTGTGTGTGAGTTTGTGAGTGTGTGTTTGTGTGTTTGTGTGTGAGTTTGTGAGTGTTGTGTGTGTGTTTGTGTGTGTTTGTGAGTGTTGTGTGTGTGTTTGTGTGTGTTTGTGAGTGTTGTGTGTGTGAGTGTGTGTGTTTGTGTGTGAGTTTGTGAATGTGTGTTTGTGAGTGTGTGTGTTTGAGTGTGTGTGAGTTTGTGTGTGAGTTTGTGTGTGTGTCTGTGTGAGTGTGTCTCTGAATGATGTGTGTGTATGTGAGTCTGAGAGTGTGTGTCTGAGTGATGTGTATGTGTGTGTGTTTATGAGAGTATGTGTGTGAGTGTGTGTGTTTGTGAGTGTTGTGTGTGTGTTTGTGTGTGTTTGTGAGTGTTGTGTGTGTGAGTGTGTGTGTTTGTGAGTGTTGTGTGTGTGTTTGTGTGTGTTTGTGAGTGTTGTGTGAGTTTGTGAGTGTGTGTTTGTGAGTGTTGTGTGCGCGTATGTGTTTGTTAGTTTTTGAGTGTGTGTTTGTAAGTGTTGTGTGTGCGTGTGTGTTTGTGTGTGAGTTTGTGAGTGTGTGTTTGTGTGTTTGTGTGTGAGTTTGTGAGTGTTGTGTGTGTGTTTGTGTGTGTTTGTGAGTGTTGTGTGTGTGTTTGTGTGTGTTTGTGAGTGTTGTGTGTGTGAGTGTGTGTGTTTGTGTGTGAGTTTGTGAATGTGTGTTTGTGAGTGTGTGTGTTTGAGTGTGTGTGAGTTTGTGTGTGAGTTTGTGTGTGTGTCTGTGTGAGTGTGTCTCTGAATGATGTGTGTGTATGTGAGTCTGAGAGTGTGTGTCTGAGTGATGTGTATGTGTGTGTGTTTATGAGAGTATGTGTGTGTGTGTGTGTGTATGGTTTCTGTGTTGTATTCTGTGTGTGTATGTGTGTATTTGTGAGTGTGTGTCTTTGTGTGAGTGTGTGTGTGTGTGTGTGTGTATGCTGTGTTGTATTCAGTGTGTGTGTGTGTGTGTGCACATTTTTGTTATTTATGAGGACGTGTGTGTGTGTGTGTGTGTGTGTGTGTGTGAGATCTGTAACTCATGTTGGTGTGTATCTCCAGACGCTCTGGTGAACCGGTATCATGTTCAGTGGATTCCTGAATACTGCAGCTACAATCAAACCAGATCGCTGGAGAAATCCGTGACTCAGGTGTGTGTGTGTGTGTGTGTGTGATCTCCCTCTCTCCTGCACGAAACACTGACTCTCCATTGTGTTCATGTGTGTTTATGATCCACAACAGCATCAGCCAAGAGTTTCTGAACAAGCCTCCTGCTCTCCATAAACGCAGCCTCTTACGGGACCAGAGACTCATTTCTCTTCATTATTGGAAGCAAATTAGCGAGTGTTGTTTCAGATGATGTGGTCAAAATGTGGTCCAGTGCCTAATAAAACACATGTATTAAAATGACATTTCCAGGAAGTAGGATTGAATCCATCAAACCCCCCTCCGGCCCCACCGGAGCCTTAACCTGCGGCCCGAGGCCTGTTTCAGCTCGACTCCGACAGATCGCTGCATTCTTGACTGCGTCTCGCTGCTTTGCTAGGAAATGTGCTCTCGCTTCAATAGATGGCCTGGAATCAGGCAGTTTAAAAGCGTTTTAAAAAGAAAATGTGATTGTTGTTTGTTTGTGCAGATGTTGCTAGAGTGTTATGCTTGCTAGGTGAAAATGTGTCACTACAAAGCAAGAGCTTTCTGGGTAGTTGCCAAGGATGTTGCTGTGAGGTTACTAAGGTCGCTAAGGTGTTGCTATGCAGTTAGGTTCTAAGGTCTATTGGGTGGCCACCAGGACTGTCCTATGGGATTGCTGAGGTGTTCTAGTTGGTTGCTAGGGTGTTGTTTCTAAGGTGTTGCTATACAGTTTCTAATTTGTTCTGGGTGGTTGCCAGGTCATTAAGGTGTGTCGTTTCTGTAGTAGGTAGTTCTAGGTGGTTGTCATGACATTGCTCTGGGGTTGCTAAGGAGTTCTAGGTGGTTGCTAAGGTGTTGCTATGCAGGACTGTCCTATGGGGTTGCTGAGGTGTTCTAGTTGGTTGCTAGGGTGTTGCTATACAGTTTCTAAGATGTTCTGGTTGGTTGCTATGGTGTTGCTATACAGTTTCTAATGTGTTCTGGGTGGTTGTTATGACATTGCTGTGGGGTTGCTAAGGTGTTCTAGGTGGTTGCCACAGTGTTCCTGTGCAGATGGGTTCTAAGGTGTTCTAGATAGTCACCAGGACTGTCCTATGGGGTTGCTGCAGTGTATTAGGTGGTTGCTAGGGTGTTGCTGTGCAGTTTCTAAGGTGTTCTGGGTGGTTGCTAAGGTGTTGCTATACAGTTTCTAATTTGTTCTAGGCGGTTGCCAGGACATTAAGGTGTTGCTATGCCATTTCTGTAGTAGGTGGTTCTAGGTGGTTGTCATGACATTGCTCTGGGGTTGCTGCGAAGTTCTAGGTGGTTGCTAGGGTGTTGCTATGAAGTTTCTAAGGTATTCTGGGTGGTTTCCAAGACATTGATCTGGGGTTGCTAAGGTGTTGTAGCTGGCTGCTAAGGTGTTCTTGGTGATTGCCTGGACATTGCTATGGTATTGCTATAGAGTTCAAGGTGTTGCTATGCAGTTAGGTTCTAAGGTGTTCTAGGTGGTCGCCAGGACTGTCCTATGGGGTTGCTGAGTTGTTTTAGGTGATTGCTAGGCTGTTGCTTTGCAGTTTCTAAGGTGTTCTGGGTGGTCGTCATGACATTGTTGTCTGGTTGCTAAGGTGTTCTAGGTGGTCGCTTAGGTGTTCTATGCAGTTAGGTTCTAAGGTGTTCTAGGTAGTTGCTAGGGTGATGCTATGCAGTTTGTAATGTGTTCTGAGTGCTTGTCTGGACATTACGGTGTTGCAATGCACTCAGTCTCTATGGTATTCTAGGTGATTGTCATGACAATCCTGTGAGGTTGCAAAGGTGTTCTAGGTGGTTGCTAGAGTGTTGCTATGGGGTTGCTGTAGTGTTCTAGGTTGTTGCTGGTGTGTTTCTATTTAGTTTCTAAGGTGTTCTGGGTGGTTGCCAGGGCGTTACTATGCAGGCATTGCTATGTAGTTGCTAGAATGTTCCAAGTGGTTGTTTCTGTGTGGTTGCTAGGGTGTTCTAAATGGTTTTTAGGGCGTTGCTAGGGTGTTTTGTAGCTCAAACAGAGCATGGCATTAGCAATGGGTCATGGTTTTGATTCCCAGGGAGGGAATGCAAATATATCTTGAAGGCAATGTAAGTCACTTTGGATAAAAGCGTCTACCAAATGCATGAATGTAATGTATTTATTTTTTAGGCATTGGTATGACCTGTTTTAGGGTGGTTGCTAATTGCCCAAGTCAAAAGTATCTAGTCACAGAGACTTTTGCATGGACAAACAGCAGTTTTCTTCATAAAATACTCAAGTCACCTGACCGGTGGAGGATTGTCACTGATAAATGTGCTTCTCTTTTGCAGGAAAACTACATCAATCTTCCCAGCCTGCTCTTCTCCTGTAAGTACAGGGTCACTGTTCACACCCTCAACGCCAAAAGACGCTCTAAAGACGAGAGCACCAGCTTCCTGACGCCGTCCTGCGCGACTCTCAGGAGCAAGAGCGTCAAGCCCATCGCCTGTCCTGGGGACACAGGTGAGCAGGACCGCTGGGATTTCATGAGGTTTTGGATCTCTAATTTGGAAGTGTTTGTTTTCAGGATGGACCATCATATGGTTCATGCATTCAGCTTGAAATATGACAATGAGTGATTACAGTGGGATAAAAGTTCAGGTTTATTTGGCAGCAACAGTATTATGCAGTTTTTCTAGTGCATATCTAATTTACTTATTTACTGAAATTTTAGGATCACTGATACTGTTTAAGTTTTTATTAATATTTTAAATGTTTTTTTTTATTTTCTGTTTTCATTTTCATTTCAGTTCAAGTTTATTATTTTTTAATTATTTAAAATATTTAATTTAATTTAACATTTATTTTTATTTATTTAATTTTTATTTTATCATTGATATACTATTATAGTTTTTAAATATTTTGAATTTTTGAGTTTTGAAATTGAAATTTTGAGATTTTCTGTTTTTATATTCATTTAGTTTAGTTTATTATTTTTTTTTAGTAATTTTAGTTAAAAAATAGTAAAAAAAATATATTTTTTTATCTTATCATTGATATACTATTATAGGTTTAATTAATATTTAGAATTTTTGAGTTTTTAAATAATTTTTTTTTCCCGTTTTCATTTTAGTTAATTATTTTTTAGTAATTTTTGTAAAAAAAAAAAAAAAAAGAAAAAGAAAAAAAGTAACTTTTTATATTTATTTCATTTAACATATTTTTTTATATTTATTTTTTTGTTTTATCATTGATATACTATTATAGTTTTTAAATATTTTGAATTTTTGAGTTTTGAAATTAAAATTTTGAGATTTTCTCTTTTTATATTCATTTTAGTTAGTTTATTATTTTTTTAGTAATTTTAATAAAAAAAATAGTAACTTTTTAAATATTTAATTTAACATTTATTTTTATTTTTTTTTATCTTATCATTGATATACTATTATAGGTTTAATTAATATTTTGAGTTTTGAAAGTAATTTGTTTTCATTTTAGTTAATTATTTTTTAGTAATTTTTGTAAAAAAAAAAGAAAAAAGTAACTTTTTATATTTGTCATTTAACATGTTTTTTTATATTTGTTTTATTTTTTATTTTATCATTGATATACTATTATAGTTTTTATTAATATTTTTGAGTTTTGAAAATAAAAATGTGAGTTTGTTTTTATATTGTTGTATTGTTTTTATATTTGTTTTTCATTTTCATTTTAGTGAACGTTTAATAAATTTTGTTGTGTTTTGTTATTTTTATTAATGACAAAAATGAACAAAAATGAGGAATGTTGCCTTGGCAAATAAATGAAATAAAATAAGTTTACTTTTTTATGGTTTTAATGAACTATAATAACCCTGGCACAAGTTCCTAAAACAAAACTCTCAATAACTTTCATTCAGTGATTAGTTCTTCCTTTATTCATAATTTTGTTACCTGACATATTTATAAAAACCACTGCATCCTGACAGAGCTTGCTGTTTTCACAAGTGCTTTTCAGTTTTGTGTGTTTTGAGTAACTCTGAACCTTCCGCTGTCATCATGATATATTTGATATTTTTCTTAAACCCTCCAGCACCGTCAAAAGTTTTGGCCAAGCCTGAAAACCTGACAGCGGCCTTCACCTTCCACGACGGCAACGTGACGGCTAACTTCCTCTGGAGGGTGTCGCGTCCCCAGCCGCATCAGCCAATCACAGGTTTCCAGGTCACATGGGCGGAAGTTTCCACAGAGAGCCGTCAGAACAGCCTTCCCAACAGCATCATTTCCCAGTCTCAGATCCTGCCACCTGTAAGTCGTCTCAAAACACGCAGTTCTCCCATGAAAGCTCACGGCCGCACATAAATTACACTTGCATTACGTGTTCTTGGCCGATGCTCTCTAACAAGAGCGTTTCTCATGGAAAATTGGTTACATATTAAAGTCCAAGAGTGTAAAATATGATACACAATCATCTTCCGTGGATAACGGCACCGCTGGCATCGGCCCACAGGATCCTGCTGATAAATCGAGCGCTGCATGAGGAACAGAGGCTGTTCGTTTAACCACCTTTTACTAACCAGACCATATCAGGATGTTTGAGATGTGGAGTAAGCTTGAGTAATATACTGAATGTTCACAGTATGTTTGTATATAATTTTGTTGGCAATGTAAAACTAACTTTAATATTAAATGTTAAAGGGGACCTATAATGCCCCTTTCACAAGATGTAATATAAGTGAATGTGTCTGTGAAGTTTCAGCTCAAAATCCCCCACAGATCATTTATTATAGCTTGTCAAATTTGCCTCTATTTGGGTGTGAGCAAAAACACGCCGTTTTTGTGTGTGTCCCTTTAAATGCAAATGAGCTCCACTTTCCAGAAGAGGGCGGAGCTTTAACAGCTCAACAACAACAAAGCTGGAGAATCTCACGCAGCCAAAATGAGGATTGTCAGTAATGGTGTTCAGCCTTACATTGTTCAAACCGGAGTCGACACTGATGGAGAGACTCAGGAAGAAGTTACAACTTTTAGACGTTTCTGAATGGTTAGTGGATAAATTGATGTAGTTGCTGTGGAGTTGATTCAACTCATCCACTAGCATGTGCCGTCATGTTCATCTTTTGTGTTGAATTGACCCTCGTTTGTGAAGCAGTCCGGCGTAAAATGACGGCATGACAACAACACTCTACTACAACAACTCTTCCTCTTCTCTAAAGCAGCCCAACATGGCCCCGCCCCCTTTGTTGTGTGTTCTCGGGGGCGGGGTTTATGTAAATTTTAGGGTTTGTGATGTCACTAACCCAGGAAGAAGCTCGTTTGTTGTAGTCCTTAAAAAGTGATTTCTGTAAAAGAAAATATCTCTCTTTGCATTGAACTTTGAGCGTCGTAACTTTGCAGATGTTGTTGCATATATATTCAGTTATATTATACAGTATTAACATAGTATAATATAACTAATTAATATAATCGAATAATTGTATTTAATGTTTAAACTGAAAATATAAATATATATAATTTGAATATTAAATGTTAATATGATTTAATGTTAATATAATTAATATAATTTAATAATTATGTTTAATATGTAAATTTTTAATATTTTTAAAAGGCTGAAAAACATATTTTAATATTTTAAATGTTGATGTTAATACAACTTAATATAATTTTATTAATAATTGTATTTATTGTGTAAACTAAATATTTTTAAATAACTGAAAAAAAATGTATGTGTGTGTGTTTTATATTAAAATATTTTTAAATATTTTTTTTTATATATTAAATTTTATTTAATATTAATATTTAATTTTAGAAAGCTAAAAAACATGTACATAAAATTAAAATAATTTGAATATTAAATGTTAATATTTGTTATTTATTATTAATATAACTTATTAAATTTGATATACTACACACACAAACACACACACACACAAACACACACACACACACACACACACACACAATTTAATTTTGTAAGCTTTGAATATGAAATAAAAAGCTGAAAAGTATCTATATATGGATATCATTGATATCATTTTCAGCTACATCACCCTAATGGGAAAGTTTATCTTGAAGTAATTCATGGAGATTTATTAGTGTTATTAGTAGTGTTATTAGTGCTCATATGGTAAGTATTAGTATATTAGTATGTTCTCATGGATGGAGTGTCGTTTTGAGCTCTGACATCATCAGTGCTGTCAAACATCCTCCAGATCTTCTCCATCACTAACACTGGCTGCTTTCCTTCAGGAACAAACAGTCCTCACGCACACGAACAACAACACGCTCACATTACCTTTCATATTCATGTCCTTCTGCTGAAGCTTAATCGACTCAATCGGAATGAAATGCATCCAGTCGACTCCGGTTTTCATCCGCATGATTCCTCAGATGTTATCTGACAGAAGGTTGAGGCACGTCATCATTATCAGATTGGATTCATGTATGAATGATGTGGATTCTGTGATATTTATTCTTCTCAACGAGTAAATCTGAAGAGCTTCCCATGAGCTCATAACAAACCCGACATAAAGCCACTGGACGACGCCTCGTGTTGGAGAAAATCTACATAGATCTCATCGTTCCATCTGATCAGAATAATCTGAAAAGAGAAAACTGAACTGTATTTCGAGGAAAAACGACTGTATTGTGATATAAAAGAAGCATCTGTTTCAGTGCTGACTGTGAACGCTGCTGTGTTTTGTGATGTTTTTCAGAATCATAACCTCCTGGTCGTGTCCAACCTCCGACCGGCCACGTTTTACAGGTTAGAGGTGCAGGTGATCACCACGGCAGGAGAAGGACCTGCGACAAAGAAGATCTTTCAGACGCCCAGCCGGCCACCACTTCAGCAAAGTGAGAAAACACACTTTAGAGGAGTTCTTCTCTAGATCAGTGTTTCTGAACTCCATCTTGAGTTTTCTTCACAATATTCCTCATTTAAATAATTCATATGCAGAATAAAGGGGCGGGGCTGGTTGAGTTAGTTAGTAGTGTGTTGAAACTGGCAAGGGGCGGGACATATCCCAAACACGCTTGAAGCGCTTGACCAATCACAACACACTGGGCCATCTGACCAATCAGAGCAGAGTAGACCAATCACAGGGTTTAGAGGTTTAGAGAGAATTAATCTTCAGCTTAATCATTTTTTTGAACTAGTTCATTGAAACAAACTGTCCAAAATAACTGTAAAAATCGACTCTTGATTCCCATGCCTCGGAATCTATTCTTTTTGGAATCGACTCTTGATTCACATGCCTCGGAATCGATTCTTTTTGGAATCGACTCTTGATTCCCATGCCTCGGAATCGATTCTTTTTGGAATCGACTCTTGATTCCCATGCCTCGGAATCTATTCTTTTTGGAATCGACTCTTGATTCCCATGCCTCGGAATCTATTCTTTTTGGAATCGACTCTTGATTCCCATGCCTCAGAATCGATTCTTTTTGGAATCGACTCTTAATTTAACATGCCTCGGAATCGATTCTTTTTGGAATCGACTCTTGATTCCCATGCCTCGGAATCTATTCTTTTTGGAATCGACTCTTGATTCCCATGCCTCGGAATCTATTCTTTTTTAAATCGACTCTTGATTCCCATCGCCTCAGAATCAATTCTTTTTGGAATCGACTCTTGGTTCCCATGCCTTGGAATCGATTCTTTTTGGAATTGACTCTTGATTCCCATGCCTCAGAATCTATTCTTTTTGGAATCTCGACTCTTGATTCCCAACGCCTCTGAATCTATTCTTTTTGGAATCGACTCTTGATTCCCATGTCTCGGAATCTATTCTTTTTTAAATCGACTCTTGATTCCCATCGCCTCAGAATCAATTCTTTTTGGAATCGACTCTTGATTCCCATGCCTCAGAATCGATTCTTTTTGGAATCGACTCTTGATTCACATGCCTCGGAATCGATTCTTTTTGGAATCGACTCTTGATTCCCATGCCTCGGAATCTATTCTTTTTGGAATCGACTCTTGATTCCCATCGCCTCAGAATCAATTCTTTTTGGAATCGACTCTTGGTTCCCATGCCTTGGAATCGATTCTTTTTGGAATCGACTCTTGATTCCCATGCCTCGGAATCTATTCTTTTTGGAATCTCGACTCTTGATTCCCAACGCCTCTGAATCTATTCTTTTTGGAATCGACCCTTGATTCACATGCCTCGGAATCGATTCTTTTTGGAATCTCGACTCTTGGTTCCCATTCCTCGGAATCGATTCTTTTTGGAATCGACTCTTGATTCCCATCGCCTCAGAATCAATTCTTTTTGGAATCGACTCTTGGTTCCCATGCCTTGGAATCGATTCTTTTTGGAATCGACTCTTGATTCCCATGCCTCAGAATCTATTCTTTTTGGAATCTCGACTCTTGATTCCCATCGCCTCAGAATCTATTCTTTTTGGAATCGACCCTTGATTCACATGCCTCGGAATCGATTCTTTTTGGAATCTCGACTCTTGATTCCCATTCCTCGGAATAGATTCTTTTTGGAATCGACTCTTGATTCCCATGCCTCAGAATCGATTCTTTTTGGAATCGACTCTTGATTCACATGCCTCGGAATCGATTCTTTTTGGAATCAACTCTTGATTCCCATGCCTCGGAATCTATTCTTTTTGGAATCGACTCTTGATTCCCATGCCTTGGAATCGATTCTTTTTGGAATCGACTCTTGATTCCCATGCCTCAGAATCTATTCTTTTTGGAATCTCGACTCTTGATTCCCAACGCCTCTGAATCTATTCTTTTTGGAATCGACTCTTGATTCCCATGTCTCGGAATCTATTCTTTTTTAAATCGACTCTTGATTCCCATCGCCTCAGAATCAATTCTTTTTGGAATCGACTCTTGATTCCCATGCCTCAGAATCGATTCTTTTTGGAATCGACTCTTGATTCACATGCCTCGGAATCGATTCTTTTTGGAATCGACTCTTGATTCCCATGCCTCGGAATCTATTCTTTTTTAAATCGACTCTTGATTCCCATCGCCTCAGAATCAATTCTTTTTGGAATCGACTCTTGGTTCCCATGCCTTGGAATCGATTCTTTTTGGAATCGACTCTTGATTCCCATGCCTCAGAATCTATTCTTTTTGGAATCTCGACTCTTGATTCCCAACGCCTCTGAATCTATTCTTTTTGGAATCGACCCTTGATTCACATGCCTCGGAATCGATTCTTTTTGGAATCTCGACTCTTGGTTCCCATTCCTCGGAATCGATTCTTTTTGGAATCGACTCTTGGTTCCCATGCCTTGGAATCGATTCTTTTTGGAATCGACTCTTGATTCCCATGCCTCAGAATCTATTCTTTTTGGAATCTCGACTCTTGATTCACATGCCTCGGAATCGATTCTTTTTGGAATCTCGACTCTTGATTCCCATTCCTCGGAATCGATTCTTTTTGGAATCGACTCTTGATTCCCATGCCTCAGAATCGATTCTTTTTGGAATCGACTCTTGATTCACATGCCTCGGAATCGATTCTTTTTGGAATCAACTCTTGATTCCCATGCCTCGGAATCTATTCTTTTTGGAATCGACTCTTGATTCCCATGCCTTGGAATTGATTCTTTTTGGAATCGACTCTTGATTCCCATGCCTCAGAATCTATTCTTTTTGGAATCTCGACTCTTGATTCCCAACGCCTCTGAATCGATTCTTTTTGGAATCGACCCTTGATTCCCATGCCTCGAAATCGATTCTTTTTGGAATCTCGTCTCTTGATTCCCATTCCTCGGAATCGATTCTTTTTGGAATCGATTCTAGATTCCCATCGCCTCGGAATCGAGGAATCGATTCTTTTTGGAATCGTCTCTTGATTCCCATCGCCTCGGAATGGGTGATTCTCATACGACTCTGCAGCTCCTGTTGGATGAGCTGGATGGGATTGAAGCGACCATTATCCAACTGAATTAAATGGTTTTTATTTCTATGAAAAGCAAAACGACTTATGTAAACGTTTAGGTAGCATATCCTATCCTAATTTCACCCTCACACTTCGTCATGGCATTATCACGAGACAGCTTTTCACCTTGACAAGAAATCTCGTCACATTTTAATCTCACGAGATCTCGTCACACCCCTACAATATATATATTATACTGTATTACATTCTAAAAAAACACACAGGATTCCTATAGACTCACATGAGAAGTGTGTCTGATAATGTGAAAGATGTCTAAGTTAGGGTTGTTCAGTAAAAATGATTAAAATAGCATAAATGGGGCAGTGAGTGCACAGTTATATTCATGACAGTTAGGATGCCGTGATGTTTTCATGCGTAATGAAGATGTGTTTTTATTCCTCACAGAAGCTCGACTTCATCAGCAGCACCATCAGAAGTCTTCAGTGGAGAAACACTGAAATGGTCAGAAAACGCGACACAACGTGCAGCTAATCCGGCTTTCATCAGACGTGGATATTCAGCGTCCGCTCTAAACGCCTCACCTCAAGATCTACGGTTTTCATCGCACAAACACTGATTAAGAAATCACCCCAAACTCAGCACCGTTTCACGTGTGAATTCACACTCAGAAACCATTTCAGCAAGTTAAGATCGACGATGCATGTCACTGTTTCCCAAACTCGTATCTTTATTCAGATCTTTTCCATTCAACACCAGTTCATAGTCGAGCATCAAAGTAGATCGTTGGTGCTGGTGGTTTCGATGATGCTTTTGGGAGACGCAGTCTAGCTCATAACCGCAGACAGGTTTGTGTGATTAAATAATGACTGCATTTGTATTTTGGGTTGAACTGTTCCTTTGATTAGGTATGAAATCCATCTTTGAAGCCTTTTATTATTATTTTAGCAATTTTCCATTACAGATTAACAGAGAGTGTTTTGTTTATTAATGAAATGATTACTTAAGCGTGTTTTTTGATGAAATGATGTAAACTATATATGTTCTCGGCTGTAGAGATATTTGTTGTGGCAGTCAGTGAATGTTGATGTTGATATTTATTTATGTGTGTTATTGCAACGCTTCATTTGTATGTGAGTATGTGTGTGTGTTTTTTTCCATGTATTAGCAAGTCAGTGTTTTATAAAATACAACTTCTTGTAAAGACACAATGTAAAAAAGTGAATTGTACATATAGTCATATGTTCCGTTATTTCCATGCACAGAACCTGTACATACTTTTAAGTAAATAAAATAGTCCTTCTACTCCTTCAGCTCATCTGTAGTCCTGTGTGAAACACTCGCTGTCAGTGGCTATGCAGCGTTAGACAGACGTCAGTCACAGAGCACCACTAACAAACAGCAGCCGTCTTTTACAGTTCCTCCTGAACCAAAACAACGAGCTTATGCTGCGTTCACGCCATGTCATTAACCATAATTACGAGATGGCAACCGCCCAGAGCTGTTCACGTCCTCTGACTTGGATTTATGCGTTTCTCTGGCAACACTATCAATGCCGAAATGAATCTTCAGCAGTCAGGTGGTACAAGTAAGAGCTCTGTAAGTTGTTTACGTTCATTTTTATTATAATGTTGTGTGCTTTGAGACATGAGGTAGTTTAATGCCGTCCCTCATGACGCTTTGTAGAATCTGCTCTGGCTGTGCGCGTTCATGTGTTTCGGAGGAGGCGTGGCTTTGGGGATGCTCTGAAGCCTTGTTTATACTTTCACCTGGCTCCGCACCACGAGCCTCTGCTATACTTGATGCGCTCGCAGTTGTACTATTCTTTGAAAAGACGGGGGGACTCGGAGTATTTGTTGAGCAAGTGGTGAGAAGTAAGTTTGTTTTATTACACTTCACCAAACCCATGCTACAAAAGAACCAAAAAATCAGGTAAAACCCATAAACCTTGAGATTATTACTTGTGACATTAGAACAAAATGGATATGAGAGCATATAAAACTAAATTAAACAACAATCTCTTAAATATTTTCTAATTTCATTAACATTTTTATTAAACATTAACCTTTATTTTGATTAAAAAGTCTTATTTCTACAATTGTAGGCTCATTTTGTAAACGTACACAGCAAAATCCCCAGAGTTAAATCAACTCTGCTCAGAGAACATATGGTCCCTCTCTACATAGAGTTAAAATAACACTGAAGCAGAGTTAAAGTTAATGAGATAATATGCTGTTTGTGGAGTTGTTTAATCAGATCTTGAGAGATTTAATGTCTTTTATCTTCAGTTGATTTCATCTAAGGCTGTGGCTGGAAGTCCTTTGTAGTTCTTGTGTTTCTCTTCAGTGATTCTGCTTGTTAACAGCAGGCGTTCATCACTAATGCTCAATCATAACTTAATTATCTCATTAACTTTAACTCTGCTTCATTGTTACTTTAACACTATATAGAGAGGGACCATATGTAATCTGAGCAGAGCTGATTTAACTCTGGGGATTTTACTGTGTAAGCAATTCATTTGGACAACCAAACTGGGTGCATATAACAGACGACCAGAATCGTCATGCATCTTTGGAAGCCTGCTGAAAAACCAGCAAATGCTGGTAAGGTAGGTTTTGAAGCTGGTATGCTGGTTTGAGCTGGTTTATGCTGGTCCTATGCTGGTCCAGGACCAGCATAAAGTTACAAAGTTACACAAAAATACCGTGCACATCGCAGTCAATGCGCACGACCACCCTTGCCACCTTTGCACTTGTGCAGACGCGACAAGTATAAACCATGCTTAATGCTTTCAAAGCTAGCTTTCTATTATTAGCCTGTCGGAAATTGCCCACCCTACCTTTAACATCTAAACGTGGAATAAAAGAGACCATTCCCAAAGACCCGCCCCTTTAGTTACTGTTGCTACGTCTGTTGCTATGCCGCTCTCACGCCATAGCAGACACACATTTTCACAGTGAAAAATACATTGTGGAGCAAAGAGCTGACAATGCGACAACAGACAAGACAGTGCAGGTTACTTTTGATATGAAACAAAGTCTCAAATTTTGTAATTTTTTAAAGAAATCTAAACATTAAATACCGATTTGTGGCTCTTTAATGTGTCCTGACACATCGCTGTAGTGCCTCAGTTCAAGCGGCTCGTGAACCGATCATGAACATCAGAAGGTATGTTGTTGTCAGTACACACAATTTTTCAAGTTCAACTCCATCAACGTTAATCTACAAATGCTGCGTTCCAGGCAGGTTTTTGAGCCCGTAAATCACGACTTCAAACCACGACTCCCGACTTTGTAGCGTTCCAGGCATGTCACGCCAAACTGCCAGAGCGCAAGGAATTGTGGTAGCTAGATGTAAACAAACCAGCATGGCGGACTGTACGAGGCTTATGCTCATTTACAATCATTTCTATCGCCAAAGGTGCTTACTCCTTGCTTATCTGAGGGAAACGGAGGAGGAAAAATGGTGCATAAGGCAAGAGAAGCTGTTATACCTTTTATTTTATGTTATTTGTATATTTAATACAAATACATTGTAATACATAATTGTGTGTGTATTATTTATCATAATTATATTATTAAAAATTTGATTGCACTGTTACATTGTCCTAAAGTCAATTTCTCACTGTGTACCACATGCATAAACACCGAATCCGTAGGGGCTGCCATTGTTGTTTCGCGGGCTAGTACGAGTTCACGGGTGAGAAGTCATGGGTTTGAAGGTTGGCGGTTACCTTTCACGGGTAGAAGGTTGGAAAAACACGGGTTACGAGTTGCCCGAAACACGGCATAACTCTATTGACTGCTTTGTCGGACAAAATGGCTGATTCGGTGATATGATTGGTTAGATCACCTGTCAATCAAACTCCCTGCGAAGGGTAGATTCCGTGGCGTGCACGAATCAGCACGTGACGCACTGACTGCTTCCCGCCACTCAGTCAGTGTAAACTACTGAGAGACCAGAAACGCAAACGTGAATGTTCACATCTTTCTGTCAAACCAAGACTTTCCTTCAAAACTCTGAGACATTATCACTCAGGTTTGATTGATTTCTTCAGCAAGATTCAAGAACTGTCAGTACTGTGAGAGTCCTGCTGAACGCAGTGTCTGCTGTGTGTTTTTCCTTTTTGAAACTGTTGGCAGCTCTTTCTGCGTCCAGTTATTTCAGTCCATTATCCAGTGAACTCTCCTCGCACTGTTCATCCATCAGTGATGTTCTTTCTCTGTGTTTATGTACAGGTCTATTATGTCACAATCCATTAGTTCCTGACTGTCCATGTGAGTTAATCCACTTGTGTTCAGCTCTGGTTTCTTTCTCTCAGGGTCAAAACCAGAACCTTCCATTCAGCCCTGCTTTCCAGCAAATGCCATGCTGCTCGTCTGATGCCTTCAAACCTTCTTAAAACCAACAAAGGGCAGTGACAATCAACAGTGTGTTGTGGATCCTACTTCTAAATCCTCTAAAAAGATGCAGAGAGAAAATCTGATAATGAGTCTTTCCTTTGTGTATAATCAATGATTTTCATGCAAACATATTTTGATCCTCATTACTCATTGCATGATGTGAGCGGTTCAGATTCCTCCTGTTTTGATCTTGCGTGTCTTTGTCACGGTTCAGCAGGACTGACAACATCTCACGTGTCTCGTCTTCTCCTCTGAAGTCGTTCTGGAGATTAACACAGATCTCAGCTGCTCATTTCTGTTCACTGGCGCTCTCACGCGACCTTCACTGCAGGCTTTTCATCTGGACGCATGTGATTTACATTCTTTGCTGTGCTGGTTAAGTCGTTCTTACATGAAGGGTATTACATTTTGTTTTGCTTTGCATTTTTGGTAACATTTTACAATAAGGTTCCATTAGCTAACATTGGTTAATGCATTAACAACAAGCAATACATTTGCAACAGTCAAGTTCCGCAAGTAAAAACTCCACAGAGAAATTGTTTTTTTAACGATAACTTATAAACCTTTAAAGACAGCCCTACTGTGAGCTACGAGGTTGTTAAACGTTAGTATTTGCTTCTGTTGAAGCCATCAGTCTGCATTATTTAAAATTATTAAGTTTTAAAATAATCATGTTTAACAGCGGAGTTTGTGGTGAAAAACTACATTACCCATGATGCTGTAAGAATATTCCACCAATCAGAGATTCAAAAGCAAAACGCACCTCTTCAGCTCCGCCCCCTCCCATGAAGCACCGAATGATGTAATCAAAATTTGGAATTTGGAATTCTGACAGTGGTTTTGTTTCACTTATTGTTCTATTTTATTTAATTTCTGTAAATTTTTGGGGTTTCTAATTTTTTGTCTCATTTGCATTTTCGTTCCATCATTCCAATTCTTCTGCATTCCACAGTGTCCCATTTTTAAAAATTTGAAACCACCTAAATTAACCAAATTTTACCATTTTAATTTCTGTATTGGCACTTCTTCAAAACTGAGCAGTAAATGATGGCAAATGATTGGCATTTCTACACTCTTGCAAATAAAGGTTCTTCATTGATGGTTCCATGAAGAATCTTTAACATCAATGGAACCACTAAAGGTTATTTGATTATTATAATATTCCTCAAATAAAAAAAATAGTTCTTTTAAGAACTGATCACTGAAGATTCTTTGGGGAACCAGCAATGGTTCTTCTATGGCATCACTGCGAACACCACCTTTTTGAATCTTTATTTTCAGGAGTGTATTTCTAAATCCTATCAATTCCCATTTTGTCCCTTTCGCCACTTATTAGATATCCCAGGCTGGCAGGAGACCTTGTGACTGTGTGCTCTGGCTTTGGGGTGTTTCTGGATAGACTCTGCGCACATGAAAGACTGATTCTGCCAAGCCGCTGGGATGTTTTGTCTACATGTAATGAAGAACAGAGAACACATGTGCCACGCAAGAAACCTACAGCTCCAGCACCCATGTGTGGGTAGACAACACAACACCAATTATGGCAAGGTGAATAGGGTAAAAAATTAACTAATGCTGCAGGAATCACTATACTTTCCCAGTTGATTGATTATATTAACAATGGCAAACATTTGTAGTACAAGCTTTCTGAAATGTTTAACCCTCTGGTATTGTTCAGTCATTTGAGATTAAAAAAAAAAGTTTTGAATTTTTAAAAATTTCTACTTTATCGGAATGGTACAAAACTCTATGACTTTTGTGGCAGTTGCTATGTAACCACACACAAAAGTGGACTTGATTGAAAAAAGCTAAATGGTCATACAAAAATTGTCACACTTGTGTTGTTTACTGTCAGAAATGACCGCCATAGGAAATGAATGGGACATACAAAAAATATGAAAAAAGGGTGTACAATCTACAAATCAGCCACAATGCAGAAAAACACACAGCAGTGAAGGAGCAAAATAGACACATTTAACCCTTGACAAAAAGGGTCTTTGAGAAAGTCTAAATATATCAGAGCCTTAAATGAATAAAACCAGAGGGTTAAATGAACAATACTAGAGCTTTAAATTAGCAATACACAGCGTTAAATGAACAATACCATAGAATTAAATGAACAATACCAGAGGGTTAAATGAACAATAGCGTTAAATGAACAATACCAGAGAATTAAATGAACAATACCAGAGGGTTAAATGAACAATAGCGTTAAATGAACAATACCAGAGGGTTAAATTAACAATACCAAAGGGTTAAATGAACAATACCAGAGCATTAAATGAACAATACCAGAGGGTTAAATTAACAATACCAAAGGGTTAAATGAACAATACCAGAGAGTTAAATGAACAATAGCGTTAAATGAACAATACCAGAGGGTTAAATTAACAATACCAAAGGGTTAAATGAACAATACCAGAGAGTTAAATGAACAATAGCGTTAAATGACAAAATACCAAAGGGTTAAATGAACAATACCAGAGCATTAAATGAACAATACCAGAGGGTTAAATTAACAATACCAGAGCATTAAATGAACAATACCAGAGGGTTAAATGAACAATACCAGAGAGTTAAATGAACAATACCAGAGAGTTAACTGAAGAATACCAAAGGGTTAAATGAACAATACCAGAGCATTAAATGAACAATACCAAAGGGTTAAATGAACAATACCAGAGAGTTAAATGAAGAATACCAAAGGGTTAAATGAACAATACCAGAGCATTAAATGAACAATACCAAAGGGTTAAATGAACAATACCAGAGAGTTAAATGAAGAATACCAAAGGGTTAAATGAACAATACCAGAGCATTAAATTAACAATACCAAAGGGTTAAATGAACAATACCAGAGAATTAAATGAACAATACCAGAGCGTTCAATGAAAAATACTAGAGCGTTAAGTGAACAATACCACAGGGTTAAATGAACAATATCAGAGAGTTAAATGAACAATACCAGAGGGTTAAATGAACAATACCAGAGAGTTAAATGAACAATACCAGAGGGTTAAATGAACAATACCAGAGAGTTAAATGAACAATACCAGAGGGTTAAATGAACAATACCAGAGAGTTAAATGAAAATACCAGAGAGTTAAATGAACAATACCAGAGGGTTAAATGAACAATAGCGTTAAATGAACAATACCAGAGGGTTAAATGAACAATACCAAAGGGTTAAATGAACAATACCAGAGCATTAAATGAACAATACCAGAGGGTTAAATTAACAATACCAAAGGGTTAAATGAACAATACCAGAGAGTTAAATGAACAATAGCGTTAAATGACAAAATACCAAAGGGTTAAATGAACAATACCAGAGCATTAAATGAACAATACCAGAGGGTTAAATGAACAATACCAGAGAGTTAAATGAACAATACCAGAGAGTTAACTGAAGAATACCAAAGGGTTAAATGAACAATACCAGAGCATTAAATTAACAATACCAAAGGGTTAAATGAACAATACCAGAGAATTAAATGAACAATACCAGAGCGTTCAATGAAAAATACTAGAGCGTTAAGTGAACAATACCACAGGGTTAAATGAACAATATCAGAGAGTTAAATGAACAATACCAGAGGGTTAAATGAACAATACCAGAGCGTTCAATGAAAAATACTAGAGCGTTAAGTGAACAATACCACAGGGTTAAATGAACAATATCAGAGAGTTAAATGAACAATACCAGAGAGTTAAATG
Source organism: Ancherythroculter nigrocauda (assembly GCA_036281575.1). Classification (NCBI taxonomy): domain Eukaryota; kingdom Metazoa; phylum Chordata; class Actinopteri; order Cypriniformes; family Xenocyprididae; genus Ancherythroculter; species Ancherythroculter nigrocauda. The sequence goes on along the minus strand of VTFQ01000537.1, from coordinate 621,640 downwards.
AACAATAGCGTTAAATGAACAATACCAGAGGGTTAAATTAACAATACCAAAGGGTTAAATGAACAATACCAGAGAGTTAAATGAACAATAGCGTTAAATGACAAATACCAAGGGTTAAATGAACAATACCAGAGCATTAAATGAACAATACCAGAGGGTTAAATTAACAATACCAGAGCATTAAATGAACAATACCAGAGGGTTAAATGAACAATACCAGAGAGTTAAATGAACAATACCAGAGAGTTAACTGAAGAATACCAAAGGGTTTAAATGAACAATACCAGAGCATTAAATGAACAATACCAAAGGGTTAAATGAACAATACCAGAGAGTTAAATGAAGAATACCAAAGGGTTAAATGAACAATACCAGAGCATTAAATTAACAATACCAAAGGGTTAAATGAACAATACCAGAGAATTAAATGAACAATACCAGAGCGTTCAATGAAAAATACTAGAGCGTTAAGTGAACAATACCACAGGGTTAAATGAACAATATCAGAGAGTTAAATGAACAATACCAGAGGGTTAAATGAACAATACCAGAGAGTTAAATGAACAATACCAGAGGGTTAAATGAACAATACCAGAGAGTTAAATGAACAATACCAGAGGGTTAAATGAACAATAGCGTTAAATGAACAATACCAGAGGGTTAAATGAACAATACCAAAGGGTTAAATGAACAATACCAGAGCATTAAATGAACAATACCAGAGGGTTAAATTAACAATACCAAAGGGTTAAATGAACAATACCAGAGAGTTAAATGAACAATAGCGTTAAATGACAAAATACCAAAGGGTTAAATGAACAATACCAGAGCATTAAATGAACAATACCAGAGGGTTAAATGAACAATACCAGAGAGTTAAATGAACAATACCAGAGAGTTAACTGAAGAATACCAAAGGGTTAAATGAACAATACCAGAGCATTAAATTAACAATACCAAAGGGTTAAATGAACAATACCAGAGAATTAAATGAACAATACCAGAGCGTTCAATGAAAAATACTAGAGCGTTAAGTGAACAATACCACAGGGTTAAATGAACAATATCAGAGAGTTAAATGAACAATACCAGAGGGTTAAATGAACAATATCAGAGCGTTCAATGAAAAATACCAGAGAGTTAAATGAACAATACCAGAGGGTTAAATGAACAATACCAGAGAGTTAAATGAACAATAGCGTTAAATGAACAATACCAGAGAGTTAAATGAACAATACCAAGGGTTAAATGAACAATACCAGAGAGTTAAATGAATAATACCAAAGGGTTAAATGAACAATACCAGAGAGTTAAATGAACAATACCAGAGGGTTAAATGAACAATACCAGAGAGTTAAATGAACAATAGCGTTAAATGAACAATATCAGAGAGTTAAATGAACAATACCAAAGGGTTAAATGAACAATACCAGAGAGTTAAATGAACAATACCAGAGGGTTAAATGAACAATACCAGAGAGTTAAATGAACAATAGCGTTAAATGAACAATACCAGAGAGTTAAATGAACAATACCAAAGGGTTAAATGAACAATACCAGAGAGTTAAATGAACAATACCAGGGTTCAATGAAAATACAAGAGTTAATGAACAATACCAGAGGGTTAAATGAACAATATCAGAGAGTTAAATGAACAATACCAGGGTTAAATGAACAATACCAGAGAGTTAAATGAACAATACCAGGGTTAAATGAACAATACCAGAGAGTTAAATGAACAATAGCGTTAAATGAACAATACCAAGGGTTAAATGAACAATACCAGAGAGTTAAATGAAGAATACCAAAGGGTTAAATGAACAATACCAGAGCATTAAATGAACAATACCAAAGGGTTAAATGAACAATACCAGAGGGTTAAATGAAGAATACCAAAGGGTTAAATGAACAATACCAGAGCATTAAATGAACAATACCAAAGGGTTAAATGAACAATACCAGAGAATTAAATGAACAATACCAGAGGTTCAATGAAAAATACTAGAGCGAACATACCAGGGTTAAATAACAATACCAGAGTTAAATGAACAATAGCGTTAAATGAACAATACCAAAGGGTTAAATGAACAATACCAGGGTGTATTCCAGAAAGCAGGGTTAACTTACTGTCACATATACCCTGAACTCTCGGTTGATTAACCCAAACCTTGCTTACTCGAGGTATGCTGGTTCCAAAAATGTGTCCGGGAGTAAGTTCAGCCAACCCAGAGTATGTTCCCGGTTAACACACAAGACATTCTCAACAGAGCGACGAATCGATGATTCCCCATGGAAACAGACGCTAAGAAAAAGCGCGCCATTCTACTTCATTCTTCTTCTTTTGTTTAATGGCGATTTACATAACCTACTTGGTGCACATCACCACCTACTGGGTGGTTATGCAATCATTTTTAATCTTAATATTGTTTGTTTGATGCTAATTATTTAATAAGATATCACTATATGATATGCATTTTATTATAGAAATTATAGCATAGAAAATGTCCTGTTATAAAGGATAAAAAGCAGATCCATGTGTGAGATGATATAATATGATATATTATACAATATATGATATTGTATATTATAACATTGTGTATATAACTGTAACTATATAACAAATTTAGATACATTAATATAACCATATTGATAATATAATAAGCATCTGAATTCCTCTTAAGCTAACTAACCCTTGAACATAACCTGCTCCGGAGCAGGTTATGTTCAGAGAGCAAGTTGCTATGGCTACTTACATACCCTAAAAGTTACCTCCATTTTTGGAACCGAAAGTTGAGGTTATCCGCTTACTTACTCTTAAACATACCCAGGTATGTCACATAACCTGCTTTCTGGAATACCCCCCAGAGCATTAAATGAACAATACCAGAGGGTTAAATGAACAATAGGGTTAAATGAACAATACCAGAGGGTTAAATGAACAATAGGGTTAAATGAACAATACCAGAGAGTTAAATGAACAATACCAGAGGGTTAAATGAACAATACCAGAGAGTTAAATGAACAATACCAGAGGGTTTAATTAACAATAGTGTTGAATGAACAATACCAAAGGGTTAAATGAACAATACCACAGGGTTAAATGAACAATACCAGAGAGTTAAATGAACAATACCAGAGGGTTAAATTAACAATAGTGTTAAATGAACAATACCACAGGGTTAAATGAACAATACCAGAGAGTTAAATGAACAATACCAGAGGGTTAAATGAACAATACCAGAGGGTTAAATTAACAATAGTGTTAAATGAACAATACCACAGGGTTAAATGAACAATACCAGAGAGTTAAATGAACAATACCAGAGGGTTAAATTAACAATAGTGTTAAATGAACAATACCAGAGGGTTAAATGAACAATACCAGAGGGTTAAATGAACAATACCACAGGGTTAAATGAACAATACCAGAGAGTTAAATGAACAATACCAGAGGGTTAAATTAACAATAGTGTTAAATGAACAATACCAGAGGGTTAAATGAACAATACCAGAGGGTTAAATGAACAATACCAGAGGGTTAAATTAACAATAGTGTTAAATGAACAATACCACAGGGTTAAATGAACAATACCAGAGAGTTAAATGAACAATAGCGTTAAATGAACAATACCAAAGGGTTAAATGAACAATACCAGAGAGTTAAATGAAGAATACCAAAGGGTTAAATGAACAATACCAGAGCATTAAATGAACAATACCAAAGGGTTAAATGAACAATACCAGAGGGTTAAATTAACAATACCAAAGGGTTAAATGAGCAATACCAGAGCATTAAATGAACAATACCAAAGGGTTAAATGAACAATACCAGAGGGTTAAATGAAGAATACCAAAGGGTTAAATGAACAATACCAGAGGGTTAAATGAAGAATACCAAAGGGTTAAATGAACAATACCAGAGAGTTAAATGAAGAATACCAAAGGGTTAAATGAACAATACCAGAGCATTAAATGAACAATACCAAAGGGTTAAATGAACAATACCAGAGGGTTAAATTAACAATACCAAAGGGTTAAATGAACAATACCAGAGGGTTAAATGAACAATACCACAGGGTTAAATGAACAATACCAGAGAGTTAAATGAACAATACCAGAGGGTTAAATTAACAATAGTGTTAAATGAACAATACCAGAGGGTTAAATGAACAATACCAGAGGGTTAAATGAACAATACCAGAGGGTTAAATTAACAATAGTGTTAAATGAACAATACCAGAGGGTTAAATGAACAATACCACAGGGTTAAATGAACAATACCAGAGAGTTAAATGAACAATAGCGTTAAATGAACAATACCAAAGGGTTAAATGAACAATACCAGAGAGTTAAATGAAGAATACCAAAGGGTTAAATGAACAATACCAGAGCATTAAACAATACCAAAGGGTTAAATGAACAATACCAGAGGGTTAAATTAACAATACCAAAGGGTTAAATGAGCAATACCAGAGCATTAAATGAACAATACCAAAGGGTTAAATGAACAATACCAGAGGGTTAAATGAAGAATACCAAAGGGTTAAATGAACAATACCAGAGGGTTAAATGAAGAATACCAAAGGGTTAAATGAACAATACCAGAGTTAAATGAAGAATACCAAAGGGTTAAATGAACAATACCAGAGCATTAAATGAACAATACCAAAGGGTTAAATGAACAATACCAGAGGGTTAAATTAACAATACCAAAGGGTTAAATGAGCAATACCAGAGCATTAAATGAACAATACCAAAGGGTTAAATGAACAATACCAGAGGGTTAAATGAAGAATACCAAAGGGTTAAATGAACAATACCAGAGGGTTAAATGAAGAATACCAAAGGGTTAAATGAACAATACCAGAGAGTTAAATGAAGAATACCAAAGGGTTAAATGAACAATACCAGAGCATTAAATGAACAATACCAAAGGGTTAAATGAACAATACCAGAGGGTTAAATTAACAATACCAAAGGGTTAAATGAGCAATACCAGAGCATTAAATGAACAATACCAAAGGGTTAAATGAACAATACCAGAGGGTTAAATGAAGAATACCAAAGGGTTAAATGAACAATACCAGAGAGTTAAATGAAGAATACCAAAGGGTTAAATGAACAATACCAGAGCATTAAATGAACAATACCAAAGGGTTAAATGAACAATACCAGAGGGTTAAATTAACAATACCAAAGGGTTAAATGAGCAATACCAGAGCATTAAATGAACAATACCAAAGGGTTAAATGAACAATACCAGAGGGTTAAATGAAGAATACCAAAGGGTTAAATGAACAATACCAGAGCATTAAATGAACAATACCAAAGGGTTAAATGAACAATACCAGAGGGTTAAATGAATACCAAAGGGTTAAATGAACAATACCAGAGCATTAAATGAACAATACCAAAGGGTTAAATGAACAATACCAGAGAATTAAATGAACAATACCAGAGCGTTCAATGAAAAATACTAGAGCGTAACAATACCACAGGGTTAAATGAACAATACCAGAGAGTTAAATGAACAATAGCGTTAAATGAACAATACCAAAGGGTTAAATGAACAATACCAGAGGGTTAAATGAACAATAGGGTTAAATGAACAATACCAGAGAGTTAAATGAACAATACCAGAGGGTTAAATGAACAATACCAGAGAGTTAAATGAACAATACCAGAGGGTTTAATTAACAATAGTGTTAAATGAACAATACCAAAGGGTTAAATGAACAATACCAGAGAGTTAAATGAACAATACCAGAGGGTTAAATTAACAATAGTGTTAAATGAACAATACCAGAGAGTTAAATTAACAATAGTGTTAAATGAACAATACCAGAGAGTTAAATGAACAATACCAGAGGGTTAAATGAACAATACCAGAGGGTTAAATTAACAATAGTGTTAAATGAACAATACCAGAGGGTTAAATTAACAATAGTGTTAAATGAACAATACCAGAGAGTTAAATGAACAATACCAGAGGGTTAAATGAACAATACCAGAGGGTTAAATTAACAATAGTGTTAAATGAACAATACCACAGGGTTAAATGAACAATACCAGAGAGTTAAATGAACAATACCAGAGGGTTAAATTAACAATAGTGTTAAATGAACAATACCAGAGGGTTAAATGAACAATACCAGAGAGTTAAATGAACAATACCAGAGAGTTAAATGAACAATACCAGAGAGTTAAATTAACAATAGTGTTAAATGAACAATACCAGAGGGTTAAATGAACAATACCAGAGGGTTAAATGAACAATACCAGAGGGTTAAATGAACAATACCAGAGGGTTAAATGAACAATACCACAGGGTTAAATGAACAATACCAGAGGGTTAAATGAACAATACCAGAGGGTTAAATGAACAATACCAGAGGGTTAAATGAACAATACCAGAGAGTTAAATGAACAATACCAGAGCATTAAATGAACAATACCAGAGGGTTAAATTAACAATAGTGTTAAATGAACAATACCAGAGGGTTAAATGAACAATACCAGAGGGTTAAATGAACAATACCAGAGGGTTAAATGAACAATACCAGAGGGTTAAATGAACAATACCACAGGGTTAAATGAACAATACCAGAGAGTTAAATGAACAATACCAGAGGGTTAAATTAACAATAGTGTTAAATGAACAATACCAGAGGGTTAAATGAACAATACCAGAGGGTTAAATGAACAATACCAGAGAGTTAAATGAACAATACCAGAGGGTTAAATGAACAATACCAGAGGGTTAAATTAACAATAGTGTTAAATGAACAATACCAGAGGGTTAAATGAACAATACCAAAGGGTTAAATGAACAATACCAGAGATTTAAATGAACAATACCAAAGGGTTAAATTAACAATAGTGTTAAATGAACAATACCAGAGGGTTAAATGAACAATACCAGAGAGTTAAATGAACAATACCAGAGGGTTAAATGAACAATACCAGAGGGTTAAATTAACAATAGTGTTAAATGAACAATACCAGAGAGTTAAATGAACAATACCAGAGAGTTAAATGAACAATACCAGAGGGTTAAATTAACAATAGTGTTAAATGAACAATACCAGAGAGTTAAATGAACAATACCAGAGGGTTAAATTAACAATAGTGTTAAATGAACAATACCAGAGAGTTAAATGAACAATACCAGAGAGTTAAATGAACAATACCAGAGAGTTAAATGAACAATACCAGAGGGTTAAATTAACAATAGTGTTAAATGAACAATACCAGAGGGTTAAATGAACAATACCAGAGAGTTAAATGAACAATACCAGAGAGTTAAATGAACAATACCAGAGGGTTAAATGAACAATACCAGAGGGTTAAATTAACAATAGTGTTAAATGAACAATACCAGAGGGTTAAATTAACAATAGTGTTAAATGAACAATACCAGAGGGTTAAATTAACAATAGTGTTAAATGAACAATACCAGAGGGTTAAATTAACAATAGTGTTAAATGAACAATACCAGAGAGTTAACTATGCAAATAAGGAATTGTTTTATTCAATATGCACTCATTTCCAGAAGCAAAATCTTAATATTGGATACAGCCATGTTCAAAATGCTTCAAACTCTTCAAAGATATGGATTGAAATTTAAATCTACAGATATGCAAATAGATAAAGTGCCATAAAATAAACACTTAAATGTGTGTTTTGGATTTTTTTTTTTCAACTAGTCTGAAAGATGTTATGAAAGCAAAATAGCCCAAATTGTCAAAATTGAATAGTCCATGAAAAAAACTACACTGTTTTTGCCTGTATTGTCTTGCCTTGACAATATCAGCGACTGACTCTATAGGGTTGTCTCAAAGAGGACAGAATTATCATCCCAGCATTATCCTGATAATTATTCCACTTTTTCCATTACAGTTTATTCTGAAGGTGATCTGTTGTGCGTTCATCTCAGACTGCTTTGGGTTTGCAGGTGTTTGAGTATAAAGCCACACACACTAACTAATGACAACGTTTCTCTCACTGCTGTGTGTTTAAGGCCATCCAGAAAGGCGTTATTCTCTCAAGTATCGTTTGAAAACTATGAAAGATGGACGCTCGCTGAGTACATGATGAAATACTCCTAATGACTTTAACAGCATCACTCATAATGTCATCGCTGCAGCTGTAGAGCAGATATTCATCCACGGCAAACGCTGCACATAAATCACGGCGATGTGTCCCCATCAAGTTATGAAGTAGTAGGGAATGATCCATAATTATTTACTCAATGAAAAATACCTTCCTGGCAACACGAAACCCGGAGACAGACTCCACTGAGCTGTTAGTCAAAGCGTGAAGGCGTTTGTGAAACAAATCAGACTCGCTGACAGTAAGAGTCACTCAGAGATTAACCAGGAAAAATGACAGATACTTCAGATATAATCTGTTATCTGATGTGTATTTTGTCATGTTCTGTGATGGCAGTGACCTGGAGCTGTCAGGTATCCGTCTTCAGTGACTGAAGATTATTAATATTACTAAATATGGAAACTTATTTCTGCCACGGAATAGAAAAAAGTCAGAATTGTGAGATTTAAAAAAATGCAATTATCTTTTTATATTTTTATTCAGTGACGGAAACATAATTTAGAGTTGTAAATTAAGAATTGCATGGAAAAAAGCAAAATTGAGAGATTTATAACTTGCGATTTTGAGATATAAACTAAATAAATAAATTGCGAGGGGAAAAAGTCAGAATTGTGAGATTAAAAAAAGCAATTATCTTTTTTACATTTTTATTCTAAGGCAGAAATGATAAAAACAGAATTGCGAGTTGTAAAGTAAGAGTTCCAAGAAAAAAGGCAAAATTGAGAGATCTATGACTTGCGATTTTGAGATATAAAATCACAATTGCAAGAAAGAAATTCAGAATTGTGAGATTAAAAAAAAATGCTATTATCTTTTTTTATGTTTTTATTCTGTGGTGGAAACAATAAAACAAAATTAGTTGTAAAATAAGAATTCCAAGAAAAAAGGAAAAATTGAGAGATTTATAAATTGCAATTTTAAGATATAAACTTGCAATTGCAAGAAAAAAAGTCAGAATTGTGAGATCAAAAAAAATATTTTTTTATATATATTTTTTTTTTATTCTGTTGTGGAAACGATACAAACAGAATTTTGAGTTGTGAACTAAGAATTCCAAGAAAAAAGGCAAAATTGCAAGATTATAATATCATTTTGACAAACTCACAATTGCAAGAAAAAAGTCAGATTTTGAGATTTAAAAAATTGCAATTATCTTTTTTATGTTTTTATTCCATGATGGAAACAATAAAAATAGAATTCCAAGTAAACTAAGAATTCCAAGAAAAAAGGCACTGGTGTTTTATTGCTTTTGCCAGTGTTTTAAAAAGCAAGGTTTTGCGCCCGTAACATGAGGTTAAATGACTGAATCTCAGCCTCCAGTGGCTCATTGCTTTAATTAGCACCTTTTTCTTTCTTTTTGCATGACGTGTTTTTCTTACTCTGTCGCATTAGAAATTCCTAGAAAGGCTCTTGTATGGGGACTTTGGGTCTTTCGGGTCATTTGTGGCAAATCAAAACAGCTTACATTTGATGCAGCCTTTTGAACCCTCCAGGGCGAAGGTCAGAGGTCAAGAAGGCCTCCATTGAAATCCCTGCTTGTGTTTGAAGAGCGTCTCCTGAGACGCCATTATCCGAATCTCTTTTGCCGAGGGAAAACATCCGCTCGTATTTGAAGATACTGCAGATATGTAAACTTTTCACGCTTGTTAGAGGCCATCTGCCCTAAACTCTGCTTTTAAGAGGAAATAAATACTTTTGTTTTTCAAAATGTGCATAAAAATAGGCGGATGGAAACACTGCTATTGTATAATTGTGAGGCCGTGCTGTGTTATATTCCAGAAGAATAGGTGCGTATCGAGTTGCACAGATGCTCTGTAATCACGGATCTGGATGGTCTTGGGCGCAGGTCAAAGGTCGTCCTACCTCCGAGTCCTGCTTCTGGTACAAGGAGCCGGTTGCGGGGGTCGAGTTCTGCTCAGATGTAATCAACTCTGTCACGGAGGCTTTTTTCCCTCCGTACTTTGAATTAGACAGAGAGCTGCTTAAACAAGACAAGCTGCAGAAATGCTCTCCAAGAAAACTTCTGACCTGTGCGTCTTTGAAATCTCTGAATGTTTCAGCATGTGAAGTCTTGAATGAAGAAATAAGCCATGTTACAGTGAATATACGCCAGGTAAATCCTTTTTAAATATGGAAAAATCACAGCAAAATGTCTTTTGCAGCAGTTTTTAGTTTTATTAATGTTTTGATTTAGCTTTTATTTTTATATTTGTAGTTTTCATGTTCATTGTAGTTTAGTTTTTAGTCATTTCGTTGCGCTTTTGTCATTTTATTAAATTAAAATATTTCCATTTAGGTTTAATTTATTTTTATTTCATTTTTAGTTATAATAGTTACAAGTAATAATTTTAGTTCTTCAGTGTGTTTGTTTATTGCCAAAGCAACATTTCATATTTTCCTTTAGTTTAGGTTTTTTAACTAATATATATTAGCTAAAATATTAGCTTATATATTAGAGAGACGTTAAACTTAAGAAAAAAGAATTACAACAAGCTCTGACTTGGATATGTCATCTATAGCTATTGTTTGCATGTGAACATTCGTTGTTCTGGGTCATTTTGCATGATAATATAGAGGTAAAGTTAATGTAGTGATTAATTATTTTGCATCAAGATCTGAGAATCTAGAACCATCTGAAGTACGTGGATCCATTTGAACATCAAGTTTCGCCACTGAGTTTGAGGTCACGAGTTCATCTTGTAACTCTGATCACAGGTGCCGTGTGTATTTTTTGGATTTTGCATCGATGTGATTTTAATGTGATTCATCCAATCAGAATGTAGGATTGTGAATGATCTTTGAGATGTTTTAATTGCAGGCCGGATTATTTCCAGTCGTTTATGAACTAATACTTCCCCTCCGAATGGTTTTAGTGAAACGGTTGAAGGCTCAGTTCAGAGATGACGCAACATTCCCATTCGATTCGCTCCATCATATTCAGGCCAAGAGGAATCGCGCTTACACGTCTCCAAATTCCAACTGGTCTAATATAAAAATGCCAGTCATAGTTTAATGATTACCAGATGAACACGTGGCTTAAGGCCTATTGAATGTTTGGACATGTGGATACGATAATTGACAGCATTTGTCAAAGCCGGTGTACGGTGGACTGTAAGAGAAAACAACCGTACATGTGATGTTCAGTGTGAAAGACGGAGAAATAAAAGGCTGTTTATTGTTGAAGGAGCGGCATGTGTTTTAATGTACAAGATCAGACAGTTCACATGTGTTGGGATGTAAAGGGCTCGTTCCTGTTATTATGCCCATCATATATGTCTAAATATATATATGAGAAAATGGATGGCGTCTTTTTATATCAGTATCTGACTGAAGTGAACATGTGGTGAATTTAAGACCAGTTCTTTACTTTGGTTTGAGTGAATGTTCGTCTTTGTCATGTAACCGTGTAACTGATTATATAGTTGTAAATATTGTAGTCTAGGCACCTGTATTTTGATAGCGCTTTATACAATACAGATTCAGATACTTTCTTCTTATGATGTAACAAGTTCATCTGGTGTTATAGGAAGAGTTTCGGCTGATCTAATTTATGCAGCCTAATAATCCTTTAACAGATTTGAAAATATAAATTGATAATGTGTTATGTGTATGCCAGGTTAAAGAGATGCGTTTTTAGTCTAGATTTAAACTGACAGAGTGTGTCTGCTTCCCGAACAATGCTAGGAAGGTTGTTCCAGAGTTTAGGTGCCAAATAGGAGAAGGATCTACCGCCTGCAGTTGATTTTGATATTCTAGGTATTATCAGCTGGCCTGAATTCTGAGATCGCAATAAACGTGAAGGACTATAATGCTTTAAGAGCTCGCTTAGGTACTGGGGAGCTAAACCATTTAGTGCTTTGTAAGTAATTAACAAGATTTTTAAATGTATACAATGTTTAACAGGGAGCCAATGCAGTGAAGACAGAACCGGGAAGAGCTGGAGTTTGTTTATTAGGCGTGCAGGGCAACCACTCAGTAATCTAGCCTTTTCTGCATTTGTCATTGTCATATGTCATAGTTTAGTGATGACAGAACTGGGCTAATATGGTCATACTTCCTAGTTCTAGTAAGAACTCTAGCTGCTGCATTTTGGACCAGCTGGAGTTTGTTTATTAGGCGTGCAGGGCAACCACCCAGTAATCTAGCCTTTTCTGCATTTGTCATTGTCATATGTCATAGTTTAGTGTTGACAGAACTGGGCTAATATGGTCATACTTCCTAGTTCTAGTAAGAACTCTAGCTGCTGCATTTTGGACCAGCTGGAGTTTGTTTATTAGGTGTGCAGGGCAACCACCCAGTAGAGCATTACAATAATCTAGCCTTGAGGTCATGAACGCATGAACCAACTGTTCTGCATTTGTCATTGAGAGCATATGTCGTAGTTTAGATATATTTTTAAGATGGAAGAATGCAAAACCTTGTTTTTTAAAACACTGGAAAAGCAATAAAACACCAATGTTCAATATATTAAATTTAGTTACGGAAGCTTGTTTCAGCCACAGAATAAAAGCAAATCTCATAATTCTGACTTTTCTCAAAATTGCGAGTTTATATGTCAAAATTATATTATATATTATATATATTATATACAAAATTAAATTATATTCTGCCACGGAATTTTTTTTTTTTTAAATCTCACAACTCTGACTTTTTTTCTTGCAATTGCAAGTTTATATCTCAAAATCGCAAGTTATAAATCTCTCAATTTTGCCTTTTTTCTTGGAATTCTTAGTTCACAACTTCTGTTTTTATTGTTTCCATCATGGATGTTGACATTAATGAAATTGCATTGTCATGGTTCAAATCATACTTATCTGACCGTCATCAGTTTGTAGTAGTAAACGATGAGATGTCATATCAATCACAAGTTAAATATGGAGTACCGCAAGGCTCAGTACTAGGACCGTTGCTTTTCACTCTGTACATGCTACCCTTGGGAGATATCATTAGGAAGCATGGTGTTAGTTTTCATTGTTACGCTGATGATACTCAGCTCTATATTTCTTCACGCCCTGACGAAACTTACCAATTCACAAAATTAACAGAATGCATAGCTGATATATTCCATATTGAACTTGTGATTGATACGACATCTCTTCGTTTACTACTACAAACTGATAATGGTCAGATAAGTATGATTTGAACCATGACAATGCAATTCCACTAATGCCAACATAGTTTTCGAGTCTATTTAGAAGAATATTGTGATCAATAGTGTTAAATGCAGCACTAAGATCCAGTAACACTAATAGAGAGATACAACCACAATCTGATGATAAGAGCAAATCATTAGTAACTCTAATGAGAGCAGTCTCAGTACTATGGTACGGTCTAAATCCTGACTGGAAATCCTCACAGATACTATTTCTTTCCAAAAAAGGAACATAGTTGTGATGAAACTGCCTTTTCTAGTATTTCTGCCTTACGAATGGCTGGTGAAAGCCGACCCTGATGAATTCACGGATGTTTTTGTGCTCTTAGACGTTTTGTGTCTCTAAAACATTCATCCTTTTTGATCGATTGGCACAAATCAGTTTGATAATATCTGCATTACAAAAGATGCTTACGATCTAAAGCTGATCTAGTACATAATCTGAAATATTTCCTCAAAGTACAACACAAGCCGAGAGTTTTATAAACTCAAGGTTGTTTGCCACAGGAATGACTGACGGATGATCGTGTTCTCCAGCTCTCTTTATGCTCTGCGGTGCACAAGCAATTAAATGGCAAATAACACGACGGCTCGTTCGCTGTTGTTCAGGCGTCACTGTGAGGAGGAGAGACGTGTCATGCAAATGAAGCAAAATCCACTTAAAGGCAATAGTTCACCCGAAATATCTAAGTTCTGTCATCATTTACTCTCCCTCATGTCCGTTCAAACTCTTTTCTTCCATGAAATAGAAAGGCAGAAGTTCTGAAGACTCTGCTGGTCTGTACAGATCATGACTGATGATTGAAATCGGATTGTGAGCAGTCATGACATATTTAGAGCATCTAATGTCTGATTAACTAATCATTAAGGGGCTGATGGATACTATACTGTAAGCCTCATCCCAGAGGAACTTAATATTTTATGATTTTACTTGACTTTGTTGGGCATTATGTGATGCTATATAGCATATAAAGCACTTCATAATATAAATACTAAGGACAAAAATGATCATGAAAAAAATATTTTGTGAATCATATTAATTGTCATCTTTGTACTAGTAGATCTAGTGGTGTCATGATGTGATATTAGGTTTATAGTTGGTCTCTGTGTGCTTTTATTTTATTTTAACCTTTTTTATTGTTTTCTTTCTTTCTTTCTTTCTTTCTTTCTTTCTTTCTTTCTTTCTTTCTTTCGTTTACTTTTTATTTCATTTTTCTATTTTGTTTTATTTTTTATTTATTATTTTATATATATTTTAATGGATGTCCTATTGTATTTATTTTATTATTTAATTTAACTTTTATTTTATTTTATATTTTTTATTCAATTTTATTATTTTATTTTGTAATTTTATTTAATTCTTCTTTTTTTGTTATTTTGTTTTTGTTATAAAATTGTATTATTTTTTTTAATTTATTTTATTTTATTTTGTTATTTTTTTATTTTCAATTTTTTATTTTATTTTTTGTTCTATTTTTACTTTTATTATTTAATTATTTAATTTAATTTTTCTATTTTATTTAATTTTTTATAAATTTTTGTTTTTTTATTTTTTATTAAATTTTATTTTATTCTATTTTGTATTAATGTTTTATTTTATTTAATTTTTTTATTTTTTATTTTATTATTTTATTTTATTTTAAAGGCATTCTGCATTTGTTTTTCTTATTATTTTCATTTAACTTTTATTAAATTGTTCTCTTTTTTGTTTTAAAATTTTATTTACTTTTTATTTATTTTTTATTTTCTATTTGCTTTTATTGTTCTATTTAATTATTTAATTTATCTTTTTATTTAATTTTTCTATTTTATTTTTATTGAATTAATTTTTGTTGTTTAATTTTTTTTATTAAATTTTATTTTATTATTCCATTTCATTATTTTTTATTTTATTTAAATTTTTTTTATTATTAAATTTTATTTTATTGTTCTATTTTTATTAATTTTTTATTTTATTTAACTTTTTTATTTTATGTTGTTTTGTTTTATTTTACTTTGTTTTGTTTTGTTTTATTTTTTGCATTCTGCATTTGAAATCGTGAGTGGTCTGTGTCTGCATCACTCACATTAAACGTTGTGAAGGAAGGTGTGTGATTTATGGGGTTGTGTGGGGACCCGCAGGGGCCGATGGTGATGTGCTGAAGACCGTCATCATGACTGGACTCGTTTAGGATGCTCACAAGGGACAGACACCAGACAGGATTATTAACAGTCAAAGTACAGGCACTAGGACTGGCTGAGATAGGCTATTCCCCATGTATTTTTGTTAATATTTGTTTGTCCACGAGTTAAAAACTAAGAACAAAACGACGTTTTCTTTGTTCACATGAGAGAACCGGACCATGACAGTCTTGTAGTCGACTCATGACCAATGAAGGATGTTTTACTACCATAACTTTCCTCTGGCTTCTGTCACGCGTGCCGAATGAATGGCGCTGACATTCTGACGACGTCACTTCTCGTATGCTCCATTTATGTTTGTTAGTATACTGAGTTTTCTTTGCCATGACCCGTAGTTCATCCGTGGCTGTTTAGGAGGGGAACTAAAGACGAGCGAGATATCGTGCGGTTTGACGCACATGTTCCAGACCTCCAGTCGCTCTTAACTCTGGAATATTAGATTTCACATGTGCCCGCTTTCACACAGATACGAGGATACGATGGGACGCCATCTTTTCATTCGCAGCTGAACATGATAATGTCATTTCTGATCCTCACACTGAATTACTCAGCGCTAACACTTCACAGATGCCGGAGGATCTCAGGCCAGTATCATCACAGTATGGGAGGTCGACCTCCTGCGTCTCCGGCGGCTGAGAAACACTGAGAAAACACTGTTTGTCAGATCCTTCGAAAGGTCTGAACCAGTGCAGCGTACAGCAGAAGTCACGTCCGGAGGGGATATTTGATTTAATGACCCTACAAGTTTGATTAAACCATCAAAACATGAGGGAAATATATATATATTTGTAAACATGAGAGAAGAACGTCTCTCCAAAGCTGCATTTATTTGATCAAAAATACAGTAAAAATTGTTTCAGTGTAAATCAGCTGTTTTCTATGTGAATATATAGCAAAGTGTAATTTATTCCTGTGATCAAAGCTGAATTTTCAGCATCATTACTCCAGTCTTCAGTGTCACATGATCCTTCAGAAATCATTCTGATATGATGGTTAGTAAGATTTAAAAACACTTTTTAACAACACTTTTACTCAAGGATGCATTAAATTGATCAAAAGTGACAGTAAAGACATATTTATAATGTTACAAAAGATTCAAATAAATGCTGGTCTTTTGACATTTCCCAAAAAATCTGAAGCAGCACAACTGTTTCAACATTGGTAATAATCAGAAATGTTTCTTGAGCATCAAATCATCATATCAGAATGATTTTGAAGGATCATGTGACACTGAAGACTGGAGTAATGATGCTGAAAATTCAGCTTTGATCACTGGAATAAATTACACTTCGTACTTACTGTATATATATATATAAAATAATATGCAGCCTTGAGACTTAGAGAGCTCTTTTAAAAAATGGTAACGTTTCCAAACTTTTGACAGTATTTAACAAAATTATTTGGTAAAAAGGCAAACTACAGATTTTATTTTACTATTTAAAAAGAAAAGCTGACAGGAAAAAGCAAAAATATAGCTATGTTTCCATCCACCTCTTTTTATATGAATTTTGGGATGTTGCATAAAAAAATGTACATAAATTGTTTGTTTTTATTTTAAACTTTTTTATTTAATTTAATTTTTTCTATTTAATTTATATTATTTTAATTTTAATTGTATTTATGTTATTGTTTAATTTAACTTTTTTTATTTTTTATTATTTTTGCAATTTTATTTTATTGTTCTATTTTGATTTATTTTATTATTTTAACTTTTTATTGTTTTATTGTTTTATTTTAATTTTAATCTATTTTATTTTTTATTTAACTTTTTTTCATTTTTGTAATTTTATGTAATTGTTCTATTTTATTAATTTGTTATTGTAAAATAAAAAGATGTCCATAAATTCTAAAAATGCACATAAAAAACATGTGCGCTCAATTTTGCCTCAGCAGAGGCTGTGATTGGATAACTGGACTAACCAGTGGACCAATCGCATCGCAGCATCTCAAATGCTGGTTTGGTGGTTCTGAAATGCCTGAGTCAAAGTCTGTCATCAGAATGATTTGATTTAATTCCCTCCAGAAGCGTCTCACACGATTGTGTTCCCAAACACCAGCATCCGAACGCAAGATCACATGACAGCGTTTATTGTGTTTCGTCTGACGCTCTGAGATGAACTCATTTTTGATGCACCACTTTCATTTTTATTACTGATATTTTGCATCAGGAAGTGACGATTTTGTTCTCTTCAACACATGGGATGGAAACGCTGCTTTATTTGCAAATGTTTTATGCCATATTCCAATTTTGCACATAAAATACAATGACATTTGTTTTGTCTATGCTTTCTGGTAGTGAATAAATTATAGACCTATTTATAATCACTATCTCTCTTTCTTTGCATTTTAGGTGGATTTTTCCCCTGAGTTTGTCACTGAATTATGGCAACACAATTCTGTGATGGATACAATGATGCTTCCTTAAAATATGTCGAAAGGTATCTTACACATGCATGTTAATCTCATTAACAGAAAGCACATCTTTACATAGGCAGCTTCACTGGTGCAAACAGGAAAGTTCATCTAAACGAATGACTCCCTTCTTTCCTATAATTTCTATTCCATGTGATTACAAGCCTTCAAGGTCCTTCAGCACAAACTCCCAAATGAAGCAGAGCAGCAGAAGCTAGGCTTTGTTTTGAAACTCGAGCATCAGACGGCCGAGACGAGAGTGACTGAAGTGGTCGTTAGCGTCATTAATCAGCCTCTGCGGAGTTTAAGTGTAACTGCAGGATAATGTGACACACGCTTTAGGAAACGGCATCCATCGGGGTCAGAACCGACAAAACCAGCACCCGCTTTTCATCAAAGTCATCGAAAGCGAGCAGCTGGACACCAGCATGTGTTGTGTTAACTAAACAGCACACCCGTTTATGTAAGTCAGTTGCAAACATAGTGCTGGACAGCATTTATTTTGCTACAAAATACATGGATGCTTGCTAAAATAAATGCATTTACTTTCTTCTTTCTTTCTTTAATTTATTTATAAAGTGCAATTAAAAACAACAACAGACTACAGCGTGAGTGTAACCAAAAAATAGTAGAATTGTGTGATATAAAGTCGGAATTGCGAATTATAAAGTAGGAAACTGCGAGTTATAAAGTTGGAATTGCGAGATATAAAGTCAGAATTGTGAGTTATAATGTCGGAATTGCGAGATATAAAGTCGGAATTGTGAGTTATGAAGTCGGAATTGCGAGTTATAAAGTCGGAATTGCAAGTTATAAAGTCGGAATTGTGAGATGTAAAGTCGGAATTGTGAGTTATAAAGTTGGAATTGTGAGATATAAAGTCGGAATTGTGAGATATAAAGTCGGAAATGAGAAAGTCAGAATTCTGAGATATAAAGTCAGAATTGCAAGTTATAAAGTCAGAATTGTGAGTTATAAAGTCGGAATTGTGAGATATAAAGTCGGAAATGAGAAAGTCAGAATTCTGAGATATAAAGTCAGAATTGCAAGTTATAAAGTCAGAATTGCAAGATATAAAGTCGGAATTGTGAGTTATAAAGTCGGAATTGTGAGATATAAAGTCGGAATTGTGAGTTATAAAGTCGGAATTGTGAGATATAAAGTCAGAATTGTGAGTTATAAAGTCGGAATTGTGAGATATAAAGTCGGAAATGAGAAAGTCAGAATTCTGAGATATAAAGTCAGAATTGCAAGTTATAAAGTCAGAATTGCAAGATATAAAGTCAGAATTGTGAGTTATAAAGTCGGAATTGTGAGATATAAAGTCGGAAATGAGAAAGTCAGAATTCTGAGATATAAAGTCAGAATTGCAAGTTATAAAGTCAGAATTGCAAGATATAAAGTCAGAATTGTGAGATATAAAGTCGGAATTGTGAGATATAAAGTCGGAAATGAGAAAGTCAGAATTCTGAGATATAAAGTCAGAATTGCAAGTTATAAAGTCAGAATTGCAAGATATAAAGTCGGAATTGTGAGTTATAAAGTCGGAATTGTGAGATATAAAGTCGGAATTGTGAGTTATAAAGTCGGAATTGTGAGATATAAAGTCGGAATTGCGAGTTATAAAGTCAGAATTGTGAGATATAAAGTCGGAATTGTGAGTTATAAAGTCGGAATTGTGAGATATAAAGTCAGAATTGAGAGAAAGTCAGAATTCTGAGATATAAAGTCAGAATTGCAAGTTATAAAGTCAGAATTGTGAGATATAAAGTCAGAATTGCGAGATATAATGTTGGAATTGCGAGTTATAAAGTCGGAATTGTGAGATATAAAGTCGGAATTGTGAGATATAAAGTCGGAATTGAGAGATATAAAGTCGGAATTGAGAGAAAGTCAGAATTCTGAGATATAAAGTCAGAATTGCAAGTTATAAAGTCAGAATTGCAAGATATAAAGTCAGAATTGCGAGATATAAAGTCGGAATTGAGAGATATAAAGTCGGAATTGAGAGAAAGTCAGAATTCAGAGATATAAAGTCAGAATTGCAAGTTATAAAGTCAGAATTGCAATATATAAAGTCGGAATTGCGAGTTATAAAGTCGGAATTGTGAGATATAAAGTCGGAATTGTGAGTTATAAAGTCGGAATTGTGAGATATAAAGTCGGAATTGTGAGATATAAAGTCGGAATTGTGAGATATAAAGTCAGAATTGAGAGAAAGTCAGAATTCTGAGATATAAAGTCAGAATTGCAAGTTATAAAGTCAGAATTGCAAGATATAAAGTCAGAATTGCGAGATATAAAGTCAGAATTGCGAGATATAAAGTCAGAATTGCGAGATATAATGTTGGAATTGCGAAGTTATAAAGTCGGAATTGTGAGATATAATGTTGGAATTGTAAGATATAAAGTCGGAATTGCGAGATATAATGTTGGAATTGCAAGTTATAAAGTCGGAATTGTGAGATATAAAGTCAGAATTGCGAGATATAAAGTCGGAATTGCGAGTTATAAAGTCGGAATTGCGAGATATAAAGTCAGAATTCTGAGATATAAAGTCAGAATTGTGAGTTATAAAGTCGGAATTGTGAGACATAAAGTCGGAATTGTGAGATATAAAGTCGGAATTGAGAGAAAGTCAGAATTCTGAGATATAAAGTCAGAATTGCAAGATATAAAGTCAGAATTGCGAGTTATAAAGTCGGAATTGAGTGATATAAAGTCGGAATTGCGAGTTATAAAGTCGGAATTGCGAGATATAATGTTGGAATTGTGAGATATAAAGTCAGAATTGCGAGTTATAAAGTCGGAATTGCGAGTTATAAAGTCGGAATTGCGAGTTATAAAGTCAGAATTGCGAGTTATAAAGTCGGAATTGCGAGTTATAAAGTCGGAATTGAATGATATAAAGTCGGAATTGCGAGTTATAAAGTCGGAATTGCGAGATATAATGTTGGAATTGCGAGTTATAAAGTCGGAATTGTGAGATATAAAGTCGGAATTGTGAGATATTAAGTCGGAATTGCGAGTTATAAAGTTGGAATTGCGAGTTATAAAGTTGGAATTGTGAGATATAAAGTCGGAATTGTGAGATATAAAGTCGGAATTGCGAGTTATAAAGTCGGAATTGCGAGTTATAAAGTTGGAATTGTGAGATATAAAGTCGGAATTGTGAGATATAAAGTCGGAATTGCGAGTTATAAAGTCGGAATTGCGAGTTATAAAGTTGGAATTGTGAGATATAAAGTCGGAATTGTGAGATATAAAGTCGGAATTGCGAGTTATAAAGTCGGAATTGCGAGATATAAAGTTGGAATTGCGAGTTATAAAGTCGGAATTGGGTGATATAAAGTCAGAATTGTGAGATATAATGTTGGAATTGCGAGATATAAAGTCAGAATTACAAATTATAAAGTCAGAATTGTGAGATATAAAGTCGAAATTGCAAAATATAAGAATATAAGAGAAAAAACGTCAGTCTTTTTTCCCTCACAATTGGACATTATAATGTGAGAAAAAAGTCAGAGGTTGTAATTACCTGTTTTATTTTTTATTTCATGGCAGAAACAAGCTTCTATTAGTTACTTGCTCTTTCTTTCTTTCTTGTGAAAATTTTGTTCAAGTTAAAATATTTTTTAAGTAAATCATTTTTGTTTTTCAGTGTAGCGTCATCACTTTTAGTTTTCATGTGAATATAAATGAGTTTGCTGCAGTTTTTGGCTGTAAATGTGAAATGCCGAGGAGCATGACCTCCGTCAGGATACGTTACTCACATGCTACCGAGTTTCATATCGATGTCTAATTTTATTAACAACATAGATGTTTAAACATTTCCCTCTCGGCCCCTTCATGAGTCCACATGGCTGGAATATTCCTTTCAAATGCCCTGGGCAACATCCCTTTATGTCAGACATCTCGGATCTAAATCCGGTAATTGAACAGACGGCAGCTTGATTGATGTCTAAAGGAAGTTCCTCTTCCGATCTGAAATATTCATGCATGTAACTGCCTACAGGAGGGGCAGATAAAACCCAATTACGTTGTGTTTTCCGCTTTCTTTTAGAGGACATGTTTTCACATTCCTGTATTAGAACTGTTCTCTTTTTCTCCTGGTTCTAGAAATCATTGTCCCTGTTCTTTTTCTCCACAGGCATTTCCAGAGTTCTGATCCATGAATCATGACCAGCTGCAGTCAAAAGCTTTCGGACAAAAGACGAAGCTACAAGACTGCACTGTACATCAAGCTTTTGTCTGAACTTAATTGAGATGTGGACAGTTCCACATAAGAAAATGCGTTTTCTTGACATGAAAAATCCAACACTAATCTGAAAACTAACTGCATTGAGTAAAGCCCGATAAAATGAAGCATGTCAAAATAACTCAAATGAATCTCTCTTAGTTCACTGCTGATCTGTACTGCAGTGCATTGTGATCAGAAGCGGTGCTGTTATCTCAATCTGTCACTCCCCCCCCATTCTTTCTCTCCTCATCTTCTCTTTAGAGTTTGCATTAAAATCAAGATTTATCGTTTTTGATCTCTGGTATGTTTCTTCCATTCCCAACAATGGATCTTTGGCAGATGCGGAGGGATTGGCGTCAGAACATGGCCAGCTGTTTAAATCCACACAGATGTCAGGTTGCTCTTCGCTCCAAGCCCTAATCTCTCATCTAGAGAAGCGAAACATACTTTCTGTTTTTAGTGGAAAGGCACAAAGATCTGGCATTGTGCAATTTAGAGCTTGTACTGATTATAAAATAAAGTCGATTTATTTGTCCGTCACCTACAAGAGTGTTAACACGCAGTGGAGAAACAAAAACTGAAATAAAACCCCTAAACCATATGATGTTTAGAAGAATCGGCCTCTTCTAACATCTGAAGCTTGTTGTCTTAAGCTCTTTTAGAAACTTGCATGATTTATTTTATCTGGGCTGGTAAATGAAAATCAATCTCTTTGTGGGAGACGTCGTGATGCATCGCGCTTTACCACAAACCTTTATTTTCAACCATTTGCATAAACACTGAATTTCCATGGGTTATTGTCCTTCAAGTGGGCAAACGCATGGCTTCCTGACCACAGATGTTTTGGTAGTGGAGTGTTTCGTTGACTTCACATTGGTCCAGTGATTTTTTTAAAGATCGGTGAAACACCGTCTGGACCTGGAGCTTTTTCCTGAATATTTTCTTATTGTTACATCTAAAATTGTTTGTTTGTCATGTGTTTTAAAGGCGGTGAGTTTGAGTCTGCGGTGAATCTGCTCAGGTTTGTTGTGGGTGTGTCTTGGATTAAGTCATCACCCGCTGATGCTTTGATTGACAGGAGTGTCTCGACCAATCAGAACACGGCAGCCCTGATCACGAGCAGCTGCGACTGTGACTTCAGGCCGGGTTTGGTCTCAGACGGTCAGTGCGCTGATGTTTCTTGGGTCTTCGTGATCCTCTAAAATGTCTGTTTTTCTTTCCTGCAGTAATTTCATTTCCTCTCTTTGATCCTCCACCTGAAGCTCTGTTTTCTTTGTTACTCTTCTGAGCATCTCTGTAGTTAGTGTTCTTCAGCACCTTTAGAATCATTAGATTAGACCTTTCCTTACTTTTTTCTTTCCCTTTTTAAAACTGAAATGCCCTGAACAACCTAAATGAGCTGTTGTGTGTGTATATATCAATCAAAAATACAATTGCATATTGCTCCAGCGACATGGCTCAAAAGCAAATGAGCTTCATGCTGTTGGGGTTTCCTGAGCAGTTGTCTTTGATGGAGAACTCCAGATATTCTAGACCTGCTGTGGTCGTTTGCTGCATGAAGTATTGAACACTTAAAGATCGTCTCAGTTCTGGAAACTCCAGCACTGATTGAGTGACACACTTAAAGTGACAGAGACATACTGTCACTTTAAACATGATACATTCCCAGTGTAATGCAGAAACACATAAAGCAGAGGAATGGATGGCAGTGGCAGAAACACTCCACAGAAGCTTGATCTGGCACGTTCTGCATCTTGAGAAATAATCACTCATTTACGAGAGCCTTTTAGTCTGACATTGAAACAATGCAGGGCTTCACTCCAGAGGAGCCACTTCATCATGTGAGTTTTCTGAAGAGGCTTTGAATTCATTTATTTATTTAGGTTTATTTTGTTACATGCCATTGAAAATATTTTTATTTTGTCCAATCAAGTAATTATTTTAAATGATGCGAAAAGTGTGGGAATATTTAATTATGTGTATTTAGGATATTTGAAATCCTGACTATGAAATTAGACTTGGCAAGACAAAGAACATGTCGTTTCTACAAAATACACATTGTAAACAATATATTATTATTATTATTAAAAACTGCTTCACATTATGAAACTCTTCAGTTAAAAAAGACGACTATATGCATTGAATGAATTTTTTTCTTTTGTTATTTTTATGATTACATTTATTTATTTTATTTTATTGTGTGTAATTTGCAACCAAGCTGTCAAATTATGCAAAAAGTGTGAAATTATTTAATTGTGAGATGATCGCATATTAAAAGAAGTCAAAACAGCTCCACTTTTTACAATGCAAAAAATTGTTCTTCCTCAGTATTTTTATCTAAACATTCTTAAATCAAGAAACACTTGAGAGGCAAAATAATATTAAGTCTTGTTCACTGAAAAAATAAAAATAAAATTAGGTGAGTTTATGCTTAAAATAATAAGAAAGAAATATAGCTGCAAGCAGCGATGACGGGGTCAAGCCTTGGCGCCACCGCCACCCTGGTGGCTTAAGGACACCTGTGCATGGCGGGCAACATGCAATCTTTAATTAATTTAAATCAAACAATGATTTTATATGATATGAGACACTTCCTGTTTCCCTTTTTTGTCAATACTTTAATCCCTTGCCATGTCCATGTCATCTTCAGTGTCTTTGTTTCATGCTGACCGAGTTTGGTGACGATTGCATGCATCTCCTTCAAGGAGTACTTAAAAACTCAGAGCCTAATTATTTTAAAAATCCACATTCAAACCAAAATATCTCACTTCCTGTTGGTTGAAGCTGATGACTGTAAATTGGAAAGATGTCCGGCTTGATGAGAGCAATATATGTCCCAAGTTTGGTGACTGTAGGTAACACTAACCCCCAACTTTTGTCAAAAGGTGGCACTATAGAGCCCCTCCTCCCCGCCTATTTCTAAGGCTTTGCCCATGTCTACTGGCCGACAACATTGATGTGTCATGCAATTTGAAGCATTCTAAGAGCCTCAAAAACACCCAAGAATATTATATAAGTTTGACGTGTTGTCATGACAACAGTATTTAAGATATCAAGAATCTTTTTACAGGTCTACAAAGGTCGAAGAAAAAAAATGTTACATCAGGGCTTGGGCCCTAAAAATCTGCCCATGGGGACAAAAAAATAAACTTAATTCAAAGGAAAAACAAGATTTTTCTGACACCACTGACAGATTATTGTTTTAAGCAAAAACTCACTTCATTTTGATCAATGTTTCAGTAATTGCAAGACTTAATATCTTCAGTCATTTTGCTGCTTCAGTAAATGTATCTTGATTTAAGAATGTTTAGATATTTGTGCTGGAAAACAAAACATCATTTTTATGCAGTGTATGAAACGCTTGAGTTAAAAACAGTCAATGATTGTATGTAATCGCTTGCGTTAATGGGTTTGCAAGTAAACTTTATTATCCTAAAGAATGAAGTCTGTCCTTTCAGAAACTGGGTAAAATTTGGTTAATTAATTATGAGACACTTTGCAAGTCCCTTAAGTGTGTGGGAGTTGCAGTAAATGTCCAGCAGTGAACCGTTTCCAACTTCAGTCAGTGTTTCCGAGTGTAAGCGCCACATATTTCAGTCCAGGTGATCAGTTATTGTCTTATCTAGACAGAAGGAGGTTCGTTAATCACAATCACACAGATCAAGTGTTCGAGTTCTGCTGGTGTTTGTGCTTGACTCTCAGCACAGTAAAAGCTCCATCCCTTTGTCCACCGGCACGTTTTTATGTTTCCCACTGAGCCTGTAAAGGAGCCGCTGGGAATGTCGTGGAACGGAACATGTGTGGATAATACATTCCCAGATGAACAACTCCAACTTTAAAAGACAAATGTGTTTAGTTGCTGCTGCCAATTCCTTGTGAATAGCTGTTGATATCAATATATTTTATGAAATATAAAATGAGTTTTTGGAGGAAAACTGACAGGGGAAAAAAAGTATCTAATAAAAAGTTTTCCTGGAACCAGACTCGGAAGTGCTCGTAAAAATTTAGTTGTTTTTGCGAACGTTTAGAGATTTGGCAATTTTCTTTATTTTCTTCATTACATGATGCTTAATTATTTTAAAAGAATGTTTTTCTTTCTCTTTCTGTGAATGTACATGTTCCACAGTTTCTGCTGTAATGAACACAAATGAATCATCTTTATAATTAAATACATTATTTTACTACTTATACATTGTCTTCGTAACACATTACATTTATTTTACATTTATTGTAACAAGATGGGCTCCTGGTTCAGTGTTATTTTAGTAGTTTTTTTGTATGGCTTTAGTTTCAGTTAACTTTACAATGGAGATCAATGGAGAATTAATTAAAGTGTTATTTTAGTATTATAGATATTATTATTGGTTTGAATTCATTTTTATTTTTATATATTCCATTTTAATGTTAGTTAAAGTTTTAGTAATTTTGTGGTGTTTTTGTCATTTTATTATTATTATTTATTATTTTAGTTTTTTAGTTTTTTTAATGTCTATATAGTTTGTTTTAAATACATCAAAATGTATTGATTTATTTAGGTTTCAAGTAATTTATTTTGCTCTGAAAGTAATATTTTTATTGTCATATGCAATCAAGTAATTTTTTCCTAAATTATCTAAATTTTTTAATGTTAATTTTTTAAATTTTGTTTAATTTAATTTCATTTCATTTCATTTTTATTTGATTTGATTTTTAATAATTTATTTTATTTGATTTTTATATTATATTTGATTTTTATTTGTATTTATTGAATTTTATGTTTTATTTTTTAATTTAATTTTGTTTTATTTTATTTTATTTATTTTTTAGTTTAGTTTTATAATAGCCCAGGTCTGGTTTCTGGTCTCATCTAAACATCTTATGGAGTTTTTCTCCATTGATGAATCATTCATGTCTGTAGGACTCGTAACACTTAGTGTTGGAGTCTGTTCAAATCACTAATCACAAGTATTAGCATGAGTAAGACAGATATTTGACTCCATACTAACTAATTACTGAGAACACAATTAAATGTCCTCATCAGAATCGATTTAAGACAAACCTCAGTTTTGGACCTGCAGTGAACTGAACTCAAACCATCCAGTGAAGGTCAGCGACTCCCACATTCACTGAATTCCTTTGACACACACATTTATGTGACTTCGTCATTTACTGTCCCCGAT
This sequence comes from Ancherythroculter nigrocauda, assembly GCA_036281575.1. Taxonomy (NCBI): domain Eukaryota; kingdom Metazoa; phylum Chordata; class Actinopteri; order Cypriniformes; family Xenocyprididae; genus Ancherythroculter; species Ancherythroculter nigrocauda. The sequence continues at coordinate 594,384 of VTFQ01000537.1, read as the reverse complement.
CACACTTCACACAGTCCACTCTGACATTTACAGCACCGGAGGACGTTGTAATGGTTCTAGCAGGCTTCATCTGAAGAACCTCTGCTCTTAATGCCGCCAGAACTTCACAAACCCCTAATAGGTCCTGCGGACCCGTTTGGCAGCAGCAAGGCCTCATGGGAAACATATTATAAGAGAGTTCAGTGTGAGTTCTCAAGGTGCCTTCTGTTTATATGGAGGATATATATATATTGATTCAGGATCACATCAGGGGAAGCGTGACATTGGTTACACTTACATTCAGTTTAGCAGTGCAGGTCAGTTATGAGTTAAACACGGCGTGAAATGAAAGTGGCCTTTAATCCGTGCCTTTTAGCTCTGAGCTCAACTATATGCTTTCACAGCACTCAAAAAAATATTTTGGTCTAAATTTAAATTTTATTTAATTGAATTACATTCAAATTTTCCATCCATTTGGATTACATAGTTTTAACAAACAAATTTATAAACTTACTATGATTAATATTTGTCATTCATACATAAATCAGATTAAAGAAAAAGGTAAGATTTATTTAATAGTATGCAGAAAAATGCCCAGGTTAAATTAACAATGATTAGTGTTCATGTGTGTGCGCACTACTTAGTTAAAGTACTATTGAAGCAGTGTCGGAGTTAATTAGATAATTAAGTGAATATTGAACATTAGTGATGAACACCTGCTGTTAACAAGCAAAATCACTGAAGGAAAGAGAAACACAAGAACTACAACTTTGATGAAATCAACTGAAGATAAAAACAAACAGCATTACCAGCTTCACTTATTACTAACCAGACTGACTTTATTTCTGTCATATGTCTACAGAAGTTCTTATTAGAATTAATAGAGGTTTGGGTTACCAAGTTACCAAGTTTAGAGTGTAACAGCAAACGTTCTGGCAAGGTTCTCTCAAAGTTATAAAGAAACGTTCTTCCAGTAATGTTAATAGAACCTTCATTCAAAGTTATCCGGTCTTTAATAATGTTCTCAAAATGTTAGCAAAAAAACAATTAGTATCATTTAATAATGTTAGATGAACTAAAATGTTTCAGAAAAATGTTCCATGAACGTTTTAGTTGAATGTTCATGTAACATTTTTAAGTGTTACTATTTGATTCGGAATGTTCAGAGAACATTCAAAAGTAACGTTCCAATAATTGTCCATGTAACATTTTTAAATGTTACTATTTGTTTTGGAATGTTCAGAGAACATTCAAAAGTAACATTCCTATAATTACAAAATGGAATGTTTCCTATAACCAAGAAAAAGAAAACGTTTTTAGAACATTTAAAAAACTGGATGTTTTGAACGTTCTGAGAACATTCAGAAACAACGTTTTCATAATATAACAGCAACATTTGCAAAATGTTTTTAGAACATATTTTTGTTAGCTAGGACTGTAGTCAAAGTTAGACATTGTGTTTAACTGAAAATGGCAATAAATATCTGTGTTTTCATACACACGGCCAAAATCCTGCTAGTGTGAGTATATAAATAAACAATAAAGCGTTTCTCCTCATAATAATGCCGCATCAAACATTTGTCAGTGTCTGAACTCTCTCGTTTCATAAAATCCATGAATTTTATGCAAGGAAACATTTACATTAGTTAAAATCTCTAAAAGTAACAACATTTTTTTTTTTTTTTTGCCAAACACAACAGTTATTCTTTTCCACCAGATGGATTTTCTTTTACAGTAAGTTTTTTGGTCAATGGTCATTTTCATATATTTTAGGTTAGGTTAGGTTACTTTATTAGTGTTACGAACTTTTAAAGGTCTAGGGTAGAACGCAACATTTAGTTTTTAACATTGCTGTAATGGAGCGGGCAGCAGAAAAGACCAGGCACACAAAAGCGGGTACAATTAATTTGTTTAATGTTGGTACGTCAAGCCGAAGCCACTAATCAGTGTGAGTGCGCTATAATACAATGCATTCATATAGAAGAATGGATAAAGGAATTTATAATTGACTACTGGGGAAAAGGAACTAGGGTGGCGCCAAAATAAACAAAGGAATAAAACAAAACAATTCATAAACTAAATTCTCAAACCCTCTAACTTACTAACCAAAGAAAAATGTGAAAAGAAAACCCGAGATCTTCGGCGCATCCGACGCCATAACTATACCTACCCTTAAATAAAAACCAAAATACAAGAAAGGGCGCTCACCTCTTACCTGGTGTTTCTAACACTTGATAACTGCGGGCAATATGTATGTCGCGCGACCTGCTTACCTGTTCACTGTTTCCCCAAAAGGTAATCAGTTACTCTTAACTCTCGACATTCTAACATAGACAAAGTCAAGTGTCGGATTCACACGCCAAAAGGAACAAAACATACAGAGTATAACAGGCTCTACTAAAACGCCTGAGACACACACAAGCTGCACTGCTGAACAAGACACGCCGGGAGACTTTTAAACTTCCAGGGCGGCACTTGATTGGCTGCAGAGACGACACCGTAATGAAGAGTGACAGTCACCTACTCCAATCAGCGTGGACCTGAGAGCAAGACAGCACAGAGGACAGAAAACAGAGGCAGAAAAAAAAAACATCGAAAACACGCGCAGCACGTAACAATTAGTAAATTTGTTTTTGTTATTCATTCCCAAATAAGAAGATAATGTTTTTTTGACATAAAACATGAATGTTTTATAATATTTTTGGTAAAAATGACATCTTGTAATTCGTCACTATAAGTTATAAAGTTCAGCCAAGTCGTTATTAATGTGAGGGATGTTTTCATGAGGAACTCATGGAAGTAATTACAGTATGACAACAAAAGAAATGACCTTGTTTTCTTCTGCTGTTGTCAGGCATGAGTAAACACTCTCTTAAAGCTACACAGGCTTGTCGTAAACTCGTTTGGTCACAGTGTCTGACCAGGACAATACAACCCATAACATTTGTACTGTATGTATGTTGTCGCTCTCCCACTTTAACAGACTGACTTACTCTATAATCGCTCTGGAGGACGCAACACGTCTGATCTCTAACTGTAACTAACTATAAGTGAATGTGAGCAACTAATAATAATAATCGCACTAAAGGAGTCCAGTTGGTTTTAACAGTCTTTTCCTCACGCTTTAGACAGAATCAGGAGGACATTTGATCCGCGACACGACCTTGTTCCTCTCAGAGGTCGACTGAAACCCTGCAGATATTTCTGCTCTCAGCTAATTGTGTGTTAGTTTCCATTAATAACGGGATAAGGTCTCCACTGACCTGCACATCTGACCCCAAAACTCATTTAGAGTTTCATTTCAGTTGTATTATGAGCGGCTGAATCAGTCAGTAAATGACATGAGAGTCACTTGAATTCATCCAGAGACACTGAAATACAATGATTGAAGTTTTGAACTAATTAAAGGAACATTTATTGTCAGAGAGAAAACAGAGCAGCTAGAATATAAGCTTTTCATTTTGGTTTGTTAAAAACTTTAGTCAAGGTCGACTCGGCAATACACTCAAAAAACAAAACAAAACAAAACAAAACAAACAAACAAAAAAAAAATAGTATAGGTATTAATTTGATGGAATTTTCCGTATTTATTTAAAAAAAAAAAAAAATGTACAGGTGTTTTACCTGTATTTTGAATTTTGAACTTCATTGTGTTGTGTTTTAGGGTTAATGGAAATGTCCATAAAATTCCTGGATAATGTCCTGGTAATTTTCTGCCAGTACATTATCCTTTTTTTTTTTCTTTTTTTTTTTTTTACAGTGTATATTTAATATTACACCATGTACTGTTTATATACTCTATATATACTCTTTTTATTTTATTTTATTTTATTTTATTTTATTTTATTTTATTTTATTTTATTTTATTTATTTTTGTGCTTATTCTTTTTGTTGAACTTTTACAATATTAACAAAATAAAAACAGGACATTCTAATTAATTAAATATTAAATTATGTATTTAATTTATTAATTTATTAAATAATTTATTTAATGTTTTATTTTATTTTATTATTTTTTGTGCTTATCCTGTTCATTGAACTTATTAACAAGGTATTAACAAAATAATTTATTTAATATGCTAATTTGTTAAATAATTTATTTTAAAAAACATTTATTTTATTATTTTTGTGCTTATTCTTTTTATTGGAGTTTTACAATATTAACAAGATAAAAACAGGACATTTTAATTGATTAAATATTACATTATTTATTTAATTTGTTTTAATTGATTAAATAATTTTTAAAATAATTTTTGTTTTATTATGTTTATGCTTATTCTGTTTATTGAACTTTAAAATATTAACAAAATAAAAAAGGACATTTTAATTTATTAAATATTAAATTATTTATTTAATTTGTTAATTGATTACATAATATATTTAATAATTTTTATTTTATTGGTTTTGTGCTTATTCTGTTTATTGAACTTTTACAATATTAACAAGCTAAAAACAGGACATTTTAATTGATTAAATATTAAATTATTTATTTAATTGATTTAATTGATTAAATAATATATTATATATTTTTATTTTATTATTTTTGTGCTTATTCTGTTTATTAAACTTTTGCAATATTAACAAGATAAAAACAGGACATTTTAATTTATTAAATTATTTATTTAATATGCTAATTTATTAAATTTATTTTATAATTTTTATTTTATTTTTTTGCTTATTGAACTTTTAAAATATTAACAAGATAAAAACAGGACATTTTAATTTATTAAATTATTTATTTAATATGCTAATTTATTAAATTTATTTTATAATTTTTATTTTATTTTTCTGCTTATTGAACTTTTAAAATATTAACAAGATAAAAGCAGGGCATTTTAATTTATTAATAAGATTAACTAATTACATAATTTATTTAATAATTTTCATTTTTTATCTGATAATTTGAATGTTAAACGATCACTTTTCGAGTCGGTCCGACAGTCAGTAATCTGGATCCGTTCGGAGCGGAGCATCAGTCACATGACCTCTGAGCTCTTCCATCAGTGCTGAAGCTGCAGGTGCATCTCATACATTTCTGTCCTTCACGCCACTTAAAGAAGACCGTCACTCAGCTGAAACATGTCAAAGTTTCTTCATTCATTCATTCATTCATGCCGACAGCTTGCATCTGCTCAGCTGTTAGTGCATCCAGATGTGCAGACTGTCAAGCCCATCATTTCTTCTCGTTTAGCCCAAACAAATGGCTCACATATGGGCCGAACGTCTTTGTCCCAGCAGCCGCGTTCAAAACACTTGACACTGCAGGTTTCTTCATCTGGTTCAGTATGAAGCAGAGCACACATGTCAGTTTGATTTATTGGCATACCGCTATGATGACTACAAAGAAGACCTTTCATTGCTCAGTGTCAGCAGACGTCACTTGATCAGTTACTTGCAAATTAGTTCCAAACATGCAGTCACTAACCAGCCGCTGGCTTTAGAGACAAACGCACCAGCAGAAACATGAGCTCACATTCTCACCCCCAAATGTTTTTCCACTGTCAATGAAATGTCAGCTATATTTTTATTTCAGGCCATCTGGTTGTCTGTTTGTTAAGGATGTTTCTCTGCTCATCTGAGTGGCTTCGTTCACTGGAAGGTGCTGCTCATGCATTGGCTCGCACGCTTCCTCCATCTATCTTTGCTGCTAATTTGAAGTGTTTTCTTCTGGGAACGAACGCTCACAATATTCCTCATTTAAATAATAATTTATGCGCAGAATAAAGGGGCGGGGCCTGGTTGAGTTAGTTAGTAGTGTGTTGAAACTGGAGGTTATGGTAAGGGGCGGGACATTTCCCAAACACCAATCACAACACACTGCTCCAGCCGACCAATCAGAGCACATTGTGCTTTTCAGAAGGAGGGGCTTCATAGAGACAGGAACTAAACAGAGCGATACTGACAGACTGGGAAGAGAGGAGCTGCAACAATGGAGAAAACAAAATTTGTAAAAGAGCATAAAGACTCTTTATTGATGGATCCAAGAAGAACCTTTAACATCCACAGAACATTTACAGGGTTCTTTAGAGTGGAAACAGTTCTTTAGATTATTAAAATGTTCTTCGCACTAAGAAAAAAATGGTTATTTCAAGAGATGATGACTAAAATTGAAAAACCAAAAATGGCATCGCTGCCAAAAAAGCCACTTTTGGAGCACACTGGTGATTTTTTTACCCTTGTGCAGTCTTCCTTTGGGAAGTCACACTCAGGGTCTTTGGGGACCCCAGGCAAAAAAAATGTAATTTTGTAACGAAATTATTGTTTTTTTTTTAAAACAAATGTAATTTTACTCTGTTTATTAATGTTTTTACTCCACATTTGTGCAGATTTTGGAGGATTTATCATATTTTTTAAATGTATATAAATATATAAAAATATATGTTTTAATACAAAATATGTTTTTATACAAAAACAGCTTTTTATGTAAAAAAAAATTCACTTTATAAAAGACCCACATTTCTAATGGGGATAATTTGACATGGTTTAGTGTGAGATTTTTGCCCATTTTTTGGAAAATGCAGTTTTAAAAGTAAAAAACAATCACTTTTACCAGTAGATGGCAGCAGAGCTCCACTATTTGCTGTTTGACTGACTGAAAGACATCTTTTCACAAGTATTTTTCAGTTGGATTCATATCTAAATATTATCAAATCACAATAATGACAATAAAAATTACTTTTTGTCAAAGTTTAGTATTTTTTGTAATGAAAAAAAAAATCAGTTTTTCAGTATTGTTACATTATGATGAGACCCCGCTTAGAAAATGGACAAAAATCATCATCAAAAACATTTTTGAAAAACGTATTTTTTTTTCAGTACAAAAAAAAAAAAAAATAATAATAATAATAATAATATTCATAACTGTGATTTCATAATATTTTTACGGAAGAGGATTAGGGCCAAGCAATAATAAAAAAATAAAACCATCTCGAGATTAAAGTTGTTAAATTTCGAGAAAAAAGTCGAGATAAAATGTTGAGAATAAAGTCATTAAATTATGAGAAAAAAGTTGTTAAATTACGAGAACAAATTCGTTAAATTTAACAACTTTTTTTCTCGTAATTTAATGACTTTATTCTCATAATTTAACAAGTTTATTCTCAACATTTTATCTTGACTTTTCTCGTTTTTTCTCGAAATTTAACAACTTTAATCTCGAGATGGTTTTATTTTTTTATTATTGCTTGGCCCTAATCCTCTTCCGTAATATTTGGATATGAATCCAGCTGAAAATACTTGTGAAAAGATGTCTTTCAGTCAGTCAAACAGCAAATAGTGGAGCTCTGCTGCCATCTACTGGATAAAGTGATCATTTTTTACTTTTAAAACTGCATTTTCCAAAAGATGGGCAAAAATCTCACACTAAACCATGTCAAATTATCCATGTTATCCCCATGAATGAAAGTTAGAAATGTGGGTCTTTTATAAAGTGAATTTTACATAAAAGCTGTTTTTGTATAAAAACCTACTCAACAAAATACTTATTTATTTATATAAATTTAAAAGATATGAAAAATTCTCCAAAAATATGAAGTAAAAACATTAATAAACCGAGTAAAATTACATTTGTTTTTTAAAAAACAATTATTTTGTTACAAAATTACATTTTGTTACCTGTCTGGAGACTCTAAAGACCCTGAGTGTGACTTTTTTTCTACACTAACATAAAAAAAAACAAGATATCACTCCATTTTTTTTTTTTTTTTTTTTTTTAAATTTTTTACTTATTTCTAGATCTAATGTTAACAGCTGTACAAAGTTTCATGTCATTTGGACAAAGAGAACTTTTTTTTTATTTTTATCAAACGTCGTTTGGGGTCTAAAAAGAACCCAAAGACCGTAAAAGGGTTAAAATAGAAGACCTGAGTACATTAGACAGCGATTTGTTTGCATGAAATATGATCTCATTAATCTCATCTCTCTGAGGTCACAGAGCTCTCGCCTCCAAGTCCAGAAACCCAGGAGTCACAGATGTCCATCTCACCTTCATGAAACTGCCCATAATCTCAGATAAATCAGGATCGATCTTGGCTCTTTTTCGCTCATCTGTTTGTTCGGGCTCCAGTCGCTTCATGACTGATTGATTCAAACTCAATGATTCACAAAATCCCTTGGGCGATAAACACAATATTCATCTTTATGTATCTCTGATATAAACAAAAGTAAATTAGAACCAAAATGTCATATAGTAAAATAGTTTTGTAAATAATCTGTAAGTAAATATAGCTGTTTATTAATGTGAATTGTTATATTAGTGTATATAAATGACAATGATTAATGTCCCTCGGACTGGAAAAAAGCACTCTTTTAAGCCATTTCAGGACAGATACATAAATATGGTGATACTGGATATCGTCTAATGGATGATAAATATTGAGCTGCTGCCAGAATCACATTGAGCTCAGTTTTTCAGGTCTGTTCTGCAGCCAATCGCTCCATTATCAGACTGGCTCCATCCCAGCGCCGCTCGCTGTCCAATCTCACGCGAAACTTCTTCATTCTTGACCTTCAGAAAGTGGCAGAACAGAGGAGAAGAATCACCAGCTCAGTTTATACAGCAGACACACTTCATAGATTCACATGTATGGAAGATTGAAAACATAAACTTTATCTCACTTCTTCTTTGACTTTTTTTCCCCTCGGAATTGGAAGTTTATATCTCTCATCTAAAGTCAGAAAGAATTGTGAGATAAAAAGTCACAATTACCTTTTTATTTATTTTTTTTATTCTGTGGTGATAATAAGCTTCTGTCTCCTTAATAAACCAAAAACTGTGACCACAAAAGAAAAATAAATATGACATAAAAAGTCAAAGTTATTACTTAGAAAGTCATAATTGACATAAAAAGTCAAAATTTTGACAAAAAGAATGAAATTCTGGCAAAGTGTCAAAATTGACATACTAATTCATAATTATGAGACGAAAAGTCAGTTATTACTTAAAAAGGCAAAATTATGACATACTATGTCGAAAGTCTGACTTAAGTCATAATTATGACAAACTGAAATGACACTAAGTGGAAATTATGACTTAAAAATCAATTATGACTTTAAAAAGGCATAATTATGACATTAAAAGTCAATATTATGGCAAAAAGTTTAAATTCTGACTCAAGTCATAATTATGACAAATCAAAATTGAAACTGTGATTAAGTCATAATTATGAAATAAGTAAAATGTATTACTTAAAAGGGGAAAATTATGACATACCATGTCAAAAGTCTGACAAAAATAATGAAATTCTGACAAAATGTCAAAATTATTACATACTAATTCATAATTATGAAGATGAATAGTCAAAGTTATTACTTAAAAAGGGAAAATATGACACTACAGTATGTCGAAAGTCTGAGTTAAAAAGTCATAATTATGAAAATTATGGCTTAAAAATCATAATTAGGACATTAAAAAGGTGAAATTATGACATACTAAGTTATAATTATGAAATGCAAAGTCAAAATTATTACTTAAAAAGGCATAATTATGACATTAACAGTCAGTATTATGGCAAAAAGTTGAAATGCTGCCTTAAGTCATAATTATGACAAATCAAAATTATGACAGAATTCTGACTTAAAAAGGTCGTAATTGACATAAAAAGGCAAAATTATGACATACTAAATTGAAATTGACATACTAACTCATAATTAAACGAAAAGTAAAATGTATTAAAGTCAATTATGACATTTAAAAGTCAAAATTCTGACACAAAAAGAATGAAATTCTGACAAAATGTCAAATTTATGACATACTAATTCATAATTATGAGATGAAGTCAAAGTCGTTACTTAAAAAGTGAAAATTATGACATACTACAGTATGCTGAAATTCTGAGTTAAGAAGTCATAATTGTGAAGATTAAGACTTAAAAATCGTAATTAGGACATTAAAAAGGTGAAATTATGACATACTAAGAAATGAAAAGTCAAAATTATTACTTAAAAAGGCATAATTATGACAAAAAGTTGAAATTCTGACTTGAGTCATAACTATGTCCAATCAAAATTATGATAGAATTCTGATTTAAAAAGTCATAATTGACATAAAAAGGCAAAATTATGACAATTGCAATTATGACTTGAAAAGTGGCCTAAGAACACTTTTTATGTCATAATGTTGGCTTTTTAATCTCATAATTATGACTAAGTATGTAATGATTTCTACTTTTTTGACTTTTCAAGTTTGTTTTATGAGATTTACGAAAGTATGATTTTTTTTTTAAATGTGGCAGAACGCTTTCTTTGACTCAATGTCAATCCCACAATTCAGCGTGAAGCTCAACTCCCATAGGAATGAACTGAAAACACACGCTCCGCTCAATCCACTGCGGTGTAAACACACCGTCATACTCACCGTTTCCAAATCTGATGAATTAAGCAGCTCATAAACAGACTTTATCACTAGAAAAAATTGACCCATTAAACATGAACATGACATTTCTCTTTATATAGAACCTTTTTGGCATAAAGGGTTCTTTAAAACTGAGTCAGGAACACTAGAATTCTGTATAGAACTATTTAAACTCTGTCATGATAGCAAGCTTTGTTTGTAGATCACTGACACGTCCTTATGCATGACACACACTGCTCGAAATGTTTGTCTGGCTGCAATTTCTTCAATATCCTGGTAGTGTGACTAAAGGAGTCGAGACATTTACGGTTTCCCCTCTGGAACTCTTTTAAAGGACGGATGTGGACACATACCTGTGGTTATAATAAAGCTCTTGTGCTGTAATTGGAAGTAAAGCATTTCATTATTTCACTATATTGTCTCGAGCAAACAAAATGACTTAGTTTTATTGAAGGGGCGCTCGCATACCCCCCGTCACCGGCCCTCCGAGCGCTATCGTGGCCAAGTGGAGCAGAAAGAAGCAATTGTGCACTTTTATTGAACTGTAATGGACTGATTCATCGTACGGCTTCAGGAGTCGGGCTCCTCTGGACTACCTTCACGGTGGAAAGGTGCCAAAGCGCTGTCTCAGCTCTGCATAAAAATAAATGAGAAGCGCCGGAGCCAGGGAAGCAAAGCCAAAGGATATTGTTCCATTCCAGGTCCTGGCCTCTCGAAGGCAATTTAAATAACTGGATGTGACAATCAAGAGCTCTTCTCGAGAAGATGGATACGGCCACTCGCTGCAGTAGCTAAACAGTCAATTGAAAAATGACAATTTGAGTTGAAAGTTTGGTTTAGCCCTTTCGAGTGGAACAAATTGGGATTTAGCATAAGGAGACGTCGAGGAAAGATGTAATCAGTCTGAAACATGTGATCCATAACGGGCCTAACCATCTCTGAGTTTAATAGTTCTGTTAATGTTCTTTTGTAGGACAGACAGAGTATTTCATCTTCTGCGTTTCAGTGTTTAACTTGGGGGTAAAATCTACATAGGGATTTCTCTCTCGAAACAAGACATGAAGGAGAGCGGGGCTAGTTGTCACATATTTTTAGGGTTCCCTATATTGAAAAAAAAGTGTTTGAAATACATTCATTCTATACTACAAATACATTTACACATTTATGTGCTTAATAAAAATACCCTGCAGTTGTACTTTTGGTATACTAAACTGGTATACTTAAAGTCTGCTAAACTGGAACAACTAATTTTGTACTTAATGCACTTTAATTGAGCAGAAGTAGTGCTGAGGTCCAACTGAAGATATATCTGATTGGGCTAAAGTGGAACTATTGCAAGTATACTTTAAGTACACTTTAAATATCTTGTATTTAAAGACGGATATTATACAGAGATCCTTATTAATAGTGATATTAAAACATTATTTTAGGCGTAATATTAAGAAATGTGCATTGTGCAATAAAGAAATACTCCAAATAAAGTTTCATTATAATTTCATTTCAGTATGTCATAAGTGATATGTCAGTAAATATGTTAATGGATTTGAGGTTTACTTAGGATGAAATAAATGTATTTTAAATAGATTTTGGTATTTTTTTTTTTTTTTTTTTTTTTTTTTTTACTATGGGTAGGCTTAGTAATTTTAAGTCAATTTCTATAAAAGCTTATTTCCTCCATGGATTATAAAAATCTCACAATTCTGACTTTATCTCCTCACATTTCAGTGAAAAAAAAACCCTGAGAAGAAGAATTGTGAGATTAAATATTTCAAGGTGGAAACAAAAAAACTTCAGAATGGCGAGATGTAAAATCAGAATTTCAAGACAAAATACAGAGTGCCAACATGTAAACTCAGAATTCCAAGAAAAAAAACTGAATGCCCACATGTAAACTCAGAATTCCAAGAAAAAAAACAGAATGCCTACATGTAAACTCAGAAACCCCCCCCCCCCCCCCCCAAAAAAAAAATCAGAACGGCGAGATGTAAACTCAGAATTCCAAGAAAAAAAACTGGATGCCCACATGTAAACTCAGAATTCCAAGAAAAAAAACTGAATGCCCACATGTAAACTCAGAATTCCAAGAAAAATACAGTATGCCAACATGTAAACTCAGAAATCCCCCCAAAAAAATCAGAATGGCGAGATGTAAACTTAGAATTCCGAGACAAAATAAAGAATGCCAGGATGTAATCTCAGAATTCCGAGACAAAATAAAGAATGCCAAGATGTAATCTCAGAATTCCGAGACAAAATACAGAATGCCAAGATGTAAACTCAGAATTCCAAGAAAATAATACAGAATGCCTACACGTAAACTCAGAAATCTCCCCCCCCCCAAAAAAAAATCAGAACGGCGAGATGTAAACTCAGAATTCTGAGACAAAATACAGAATGCCTACATGTAAACTCAGAATTCTGAGACAAAATACAGAATGCCTACATGTAAACTCAGAATTCCGAGACAAAATACAGAATGCCTACACGTAAACTCAGAATTCCGAGACAAAATACAGAATGCCTACACGTAAACTCAGAATTCCAAGAAAAAATACAGAATGCCAAGATGTAAACTCAGAATTCGAAGAAAAAATACAGAATGCAAAGATGTAAACTCAGAATTCCGAGACAAAATACAGAATGCCAAGATGTAAACTCAGAATTCCAAGAAAAAATACAGAATGCCTACACGTAAACTCAGAATTCCGAGACAAAATACAGAATGCCAAGATGTAAACTCAGAATTCCAAGAAAAAATACAGAATGCCTACACGTAAACTCAGAATTCCAAGACAAAATACAGAATGCCAAGATGTAAACTCAGAATTCCGAGACAAAATACAGAATGCCAAGATGTAAACTCAGAATTCCAAGGAAAAATACAGAATGCCTACACATAAACTCAGAATTCCGAGACAAAATACAGAATGCCAAGATGTAAACTCAGAATTCCAAGAAAAAATACAGAATGCCTACATGTAAACTCAGAATTCCGAGACAAAATAAAGAATGCCAAGATGTAAACTCAGAATTCCAAGAAAAAATACAGAATGCCTACATGTAAACTCAGAATTCCAAGACAAAATACAGAATGCCAACATGTAAACTCAGAATTCCGAGACAAAATACAGAATGCCAAGATGTAAACTCAGAATTCCAAGAAAAAATACAGAATGCCTACATGTAAACTCAGAATTCCGAGACAAAATAAAGAATGCCAAGATGTAAACTCAGAATTCCAAGAAAAAATACAGAATGCCTACATGTAAACTCAGAATTCCGAGACAAAATAAAGAATGCCAAGATGTAAACTCAGAATTCCGAGACAAAATACAGAATGCCAAGATGTAAACTCAGAATTCCGAGACAAAATACAGAATGCCAACATGTAAACTCAGAATTCCGAGACAAAATACAGAATGCCAACATGTAAACTCAGAATTCCGAGACAAAATAAAGAATGCGAAGATGTAAACTCAGAATTCCAAGAAAAAATACAGAATGCCTACATGTAAACTCAGAATTCCCAAAAAAACAAAAACAAAAAAATACAGAATGCCAACATGTAAACTCAGAATTCCGAGACAAAATACAGAATGCCAAGATGTAAACTCAGAATTCCAAGAAAAAATACAGAATGCCTACATGTAAACTCAGAATTCCGAGACAAAATAAAGAATGCCAAGATGTAAACTCAGAATTCCAAGAAAAAATACAGAATGCCTACATGTAAACTCAGAATTCCAAGACAAAATACAGAATGCCAACATGTAAACTCAGAATTCCGAGACAAAATACAGAATGCCAAGATGTAAACTCAGAATTCCAAGAAAAAATACAGAATGCCTACATGTAAACTCAGAATTCCGAGACAAAATAAAGAATGCCAAGATGTAAACTCAGAATTCCAAGAAAAAATACAGAATGCCTACATGTAAACTCAGAATTCCGAGACAAAATAAAGAATGCCAAGATGTAAACTCAGAATTCCGAGACAAAATACAGAATGCCAAGATGTAAACTCAGAATTCCAAGAAAAAATACAGAATGCCTACACATAAACTCAGAATTCCGAGACAAAATACAGAATGCCAAGATGTAAACTCAGAATTCCAAGAAAAAATACAGAATGCCTACATGTAAACTCAGAATTCCGAGACAAAATAAAGAATGCCAAGATGTAAACTCAGAATTCCAAGAAAAAATACAGAATGCCTACATGTAAACTCAGAATTCCAAGACAAAATACAGAATGCCAACATGTAAACTCAGAATTCCGAGACAAAATACAGAATGCCAAGATGTAAACTCAGAATTCCAAGAAAAAATACAGAATGCCTACATGTAAACTCAGAATTCCGAGACAAAATAAAGAATGCCAAGATGTAAACTCAGAATTCCGAGACAAAATACAGAATGCCAAGATGTAAACTCAGAATTCCGAGACAAAATACAGAATGCCAACATGTAAACTCAGAATTCCGAGACAAAATAAAGAATGCGAAGATGTAAACTCAGAATTCCAAGAAAAAATACAGAATGCCTACATGTAAACTCAGAATTCCCAAAAAAACAAAAACAAAAAAATACAGAATGCCAACATGTAAACTCAGAATTCCGAGACAAAATACAGAATGCCAAGATGTAAACTCAGAATTCCAAGAAAAAATACAGAATGCCTACATGTAAACTCAGAATTCCGAGACAAAATAAAGAATGCCAAGATGTAAACTCAGAATTCCAAGAAAAAATACAGAATGCCTACATGTAAACTCAGAATTCCAAGACAAAATACAGAATGCCAACATGTAAACTCAGAATTCCGAGACAAAATACAGAATGCCAAGATGTAAACTCAGAATTCCAAGAAAAAATACAGAATGCCTACATGTAAACTCAGAATTCCGAGACAAAATAAAGAATGCCAAGATGTAAACTCAGAATTCCAAGAAAAAATACAGAATGCCTACATGTAAACTCAGAATTCCGAGACAAAATAAAGAATGCCAAGATGTAAACTCAGAATTCCGAGACAAAATACAGAATGCCAAGATGTAAACTCAGAATTCCAAGAAAAACTACAGAATGCCTACACATAAACTCAGAATTCCGAGACAAAATACAGAATGCCAAGATGTAAACTCAGAATTCCAAGAAAAAATACAGAATGCCTACATGTAAACTCAGAATTCCGAGACAAAATAAAGAATGCCAAGATGTAAACTCAGAATTCCAAGAAAAAATACAGAATGCCTACATGTAAACTCAGAATTCCAAGACAAAATACAGAATGCCAACATGTAAACTCAGAATTCCGAGACAAAATACAGAATGCCAAGATGTAAACTCAGAATTCCAAGAAAAAATACAGAATGCCTACATGTAAACTCAGAATTCCGAGACAAAATAAAGAATGCCAAGATGTAAACTCAGAATTCCGAGACAAAATACAGAATGCCAAGATGTAAACTCAGAATTCCGAGACAAAATACAGAATGCCAACATGTAAACTCAGAATTCCGAGACAAAATACAGAATGCCAACATGTAAACTCAGAATTCCGAGACAAAATAAAGAATGCGAAGATGTAAACTCAGAATTCCAAGAAAAAATGCAGAATGCCTACATGTAAACTCAGAATTCCCAAAAAAACAAAAACAAAAAATACAGAATGCCAAGATGTAAACTCAAAATCCCCCCCAAAAACCCCAAAGAATTCCCTCAGAATTCAAAAAAAAAAAAAAAAAAAAAATCTGAATGGCGAGATATAAACTCAGAATTGCAATGAAAATAGAATTGTGAGAAAAAAGTCTTAATTGTGAGGGGGAAAAAAAGTAATTATCTTTTCTATTTTTTTATTCCGTGGCGGAAATGAGCTTCCATAAATTTCTGAGACTACTACAAAAAGCTGAATATTTCCAGCATTACAGCTCAGGGGAAGAAAAGATGCAGCTCTTTTAACACTCTCAAGTGTGTTTTCATAGTGGCTGGAATTAGATGAAGACGTGATCTTTGTGTCGCTCCAGGATCACCAGCTGAGCTTCAGCCCAGGAGAAACATCTCAGCGTTTCAGTGGCGTGACATTAACTACTTCACGAGGTCAAGAAGTAGCCCGTGTTATTGCCCACCTTCTCCGGCTCCTGCAGATAATTCAATATAGGAATATTCCAGTAGTCTCTCTCCAGGGAAATCTGATAGGCTTCATCCAGACTATATATTTTGTCTTGAGGAACATAAGAGGCATTCGGCTTCCTCGCTTGAGTGCGTATTATTCTAATCTACTCCTACTTTTGAATGGCAAAAATCTGCATGATTAACTTCTAATGTTTGTATAATGAACATTTAATTTGGTTTCCCAGCTAACAAAAATATGTTCTAAGAATATTTTACTAATATTCCCATTAAAAACGTTATTTCTGAAGCTATAATAGAACATATCCACAATCAAACAATTGAAATAGTGTTTGTTATTGTTGATGATTTCCTCAGACTTTGGTAATCTCCGTCAGCGAATTCAAAGTACTTTCTAATGATTATTGAGTGTTTTGGCAGAACAGAGTTTATTCCTTACAGCCAAATGAACTTCCTCTCAGTCTGAATGTGTTGGTAGTGTATTAGACACGCAAACACTGACCTCTAGTGGTCAAGAGGAGTCAGTGACACTTCTAATGCTTGTTTTATAGAGGTCTGATTCTTTTTAATGAATCTTTACGGACAGTGAACCGGTTCAATAAAACGCCGATTCATTTGAGTCATATTCATATTTAGTTCAATATGATCACTTTAATCCATTAATCCATTCGGAGTGAGTTCACTGGTTTGTTTCGAAGATTTATGGGCACTTGACAGCTTTTGCTTAGTTCAGTGTCCTTCAGCCTAAAATGTCAGGGTTTTTTAATATGTAATTTTATATATTTAATTAATTATAATTACTGCTTTAATGTTATAATGTTCCCCAGTGTGACGGCATGTGTGTAAATAACTTCTCTTTGATCAGCTCAGTAACAATGGAAATGTTCAAGTAAGTGTTTGTAGTCTTAAGGTTTGTGTATGAACAGAAATTGGCTTGAAAAGGTGAAACTATCCTAGAAATATTCAGTTGTCCCTGTTTTTCCCTACAGTGTATTCCACTATTGATGTCATGTCTAAAATATATGGATGAGAAGAAGCCCATTTCTGCCTCATAAGAAAAACAATAACTCATAATTTGGTCTTTTTTCATGATTATGATATAAAAAAGTAGAAATTATGACATACAATTCAAAATATTACATATTAAGTCACAGTTTTGACTTTTTGTCTATTATGAGATAAAAGCACAAATTATTACAACAAATCTTAATTGACATACAAAGTCATGATTATGAGATAAAAAGTCAAAATTATGACATGAAAGTCAAACTATTACATACAAAGTCATATTTTTGACATTAGATTAGGGTTAGGGTTAGTTTTTATGTCATAATTAAGACAAAAGCCATAATTATGGCATGCTTAGTCATTATGGGATTAAAAAGTTGTACTTATGGGACAAAAAGTCAAAATATTATGACAAAAAGTCAAAATTATAACAGTCATAATTATGGCATGCTTAGTCATTATGAGATTAAAAAGTTACTTATGAGATAAAATGACAAATTTATGAGAAGTTGAAATTATGACATAAAAGTCAATTATGACAAAAATATTACATAGTCATAATTTTGACTTTTTGTCAATTATGAGATAAAAGCCAATAAAAAAAAAATCATGATTGACATACTAAATCATGATTATGAGATAAAAAGTCAAAATTATGACATAAAAGTCAAAATATTACATCATAGATATTATAAAATATTACATTTTGACTTTTGATGTCATAATTATGACAAAAGGTCAAAATTATGACAGTCAGAATTATGGCATACTTAGTCATTATGGGATTAAAAAAATCGTGTTTATGAGATAAAAGTCGAAATTATGACATGAAACCAAAATATTAGATACTGAGTCATAATTTTGGCATTTGGTCAATTATGACAAAAAAACAAAATTATGACAATCGTAATTATGGCATACTTAGTCATTATGAGATTAAAAAGTCATTTTTGAGATAAAAGTCAAAATATTACATAGTCATAATTTTGACATTTGGTCAATTATAAAATAAAAGCCAAAATTATTACAAAAAAATCGCAATGTCATAATTATGAGATTTTAAATTTTTTTTTAAATTAAATAAATTTTGTAAAATATTACTAAGTCATAATTTTGATTTTTTATGTCAATTATGACAAAAAAGTTGAAATAATGACAGTTATAATTATGGCATACTTAGTCATTATGAGATTAAAAAGTCTTTGTCATAATTATGATTTTTTTTAAGTCATGATTTCAGCCTTTTATGTCACAATTTCAATTTTGTATGTCATAATTTTGACTCTAATGTCATAATTATGATATAAAAAGTCCAAGTTATGACAGTCATAATTATGGCATACTTAGTCATTATGAGATTAAAAAGTCATTTATGAGATAAAAGTCAAAATATTACATAGTCATAATTTTGACATTTGGTCAATTATGAAATAAAAGCCAAAATTATTACAAAAAAATCGCAATGTCATAATTATGAGATTTAAAAAGTCAAAATTATGACAAAATGTAAAATATTACTAAGTCATAATTTTGACTTTTCATGTCAATTATGCCAAAAGTTGAAATAATGACAGTCATAATTATGACATACTTGGTCATTATGAGATTAAAAAGTCTTTCTGTCATAATTATGACTTTTTATGTCATGATTTAATCTTTTTATGTCAATTTCAATTTTGTATGTCATAATTTTGACTCTAATGTCATAATTATGATATAAAAAAACCAAATTATGACTTGGTATGTAATATTTTGACTTTTTATCTCAGAATTATGACTTAGTATGTCAATTACAATTTGTAAGTCATAATTATGATTTATAAAAGCATGATTTGTTTTTCTCATGTGGCAGAAATGGTCTTCCACACAGATATGACGTTAAGTGTCCACAGTTTATGTTCAGGTGAAGCAGGAGTGCCGTCTGAATCCTCGTGTTCTTGGGTGGTCTGAGACTGAGCGTGTAAATATCACACTGGGCCTCATTTACTCCAGTACTGTGTGTGTTTAAAACATGGATATTTTATGGTTTGAGGTTTTAAGGAGTTCTGATGCTAAAGTGTCGCTGACTTCATGAAGCGTGTCTATAAATCAGAAAGGTTAGGACGAGGAGAACGCCGACCCGACTGCCAAGAAAAGCCGTGATGAATGTTCATTGAGTGACGTTTTTATAGTCCTGCTAAAGTTCATGTCTATCCTTTCATGATTTCAATAAATAATACACAAGCTGCAAAGAAATCCATGCCAGCGTTAGTTTAGTGTAATCTGTTGTATGTAGACGATTCCCTGCAGATCGGGTGTTTCAAACACAGCCAATAAAACGTGGAGCCTTATTAGTGGTGTTTACTGAGGCGAGAGTCACTGTTAGTGTTCACGGGTGACTGAAGGATCTGACTCTGAACAAACTCCAAAGCTTAAGTATTAAACTGTACAGTCATGAACGATTCCTCGTGATTATGATACAAACGGTGATCAAAGACTGTGCTTGTACACAAGAACTCTAGAGGTCAAACACTTGAAATAATTACAATTTTTAATGTTTTTGAAGTCTCTTCTGCTCACCAAGGCTGCATTTATTTGATCAAAATACAATAAAAATTGTGAAATATTATTATAATTTAAATCAGCTGTTTTCTATGTGAATATATAGTAAAGTGTAATTTATTCCTGTGATCAAAGCTGAATTTTCAGCATCATTACTCCAGTCTTCAGTGTCACATGATCCTTCAGAAATCATTCTAATATGATGATTTGATGCTCAAGAAACATTTATGATTATTATCAATGTTGAAAATGTCATGAAAACGTCAGGAAAGTCGAAATTATGACATAAAAGTCAAAATATTACATCATAGATATTATAAAATATTACATTTTGACTTTTGATGTCAAAATTATGACAGAATTATGGCATACTTAGTCATTATGGGATTATGGTCATAATTTTGACATTTGGTCAATTGTGAGATAAAAGTCAATTATTATAAAAAAATTGTAATGCCAATTATGAGAAAAAAAAATCAAAATTATGGCATATAATACAAAATATTACACACTAAGTCATAATTTTGACGTGTCAATTATGACAAATCATTATGAGATTAAAAAGTCATTTATGACATAAAAGTCAAAATATTACATAGTCATAATTTTGACATTTGGTCACTTATGAAATAAAAGCCAAAATTATGACAAAATGCAAAATATTACTAAGTCATAATTTTGATTTTTTTATGTCAATTATGACAAAAAAGTTGAATTTAATTATGGCATACTTAGTCATTATGAGATTAAAAAGTCTTTCTGTCATAATTATGACTTTTTAAGTCATGATTTCAGCCTTTTATGTCACAATTTCAATTTTGTATGTCATAATTTTGACTCTAATGTCATAATTATGATATAAAAAGTCCAAGTTATGACAATCATAATTATGGCATACTTAGTCATTATGAGATTAAAAAGTCATTTATGAGATAAAAGTCAAAATATTACATAGTCATAATTTTGACATTTGGTCAATTATGAAATAAAAGCCAAAATTATTACAAAAAATCATAATGTCATAATTATGAGATTTAAAAAGTCAAAATTATGGCAAAATATTACTAAGTCATAATTTTGACTTTTTATGTCAGTTATGACAAAAAGTTGAAATAATGACAGTCATAATTATGGCATACTTGGTCATTATGAGATTAAAAAGTCTTTCTGTCATAATTTTGACTTTTTATGTCATGATTTAATCTTTTTATGTCAGTTATGACAAAAAGCTGAAATAATGACAGATGATGATCAAGAAACATTTCTGTTGAAAACAGTTCAGATTTTGTGGAAACCATCATGCATTTTATTTTTCATGATTCTTTGATGAATAGAAAGTTCAAAAGAACAGCATTTATGTGAAACAGAATCTTTTGAAACATTTTAAATGTATTTACTGTCAATTTAATGCATACTTGATGAATATAAGTATTAATTTCTTACTGACCCCAAACTTTTGCAGCAGCACAACTGTTTTCAACATTGATAATAATCATAAATGTTTCAAATCATCATATTAGAATGATTTCTGAAGGATCATGTGACACGGAAGACTGGAGTAATGATGCTGAAAATTCAGCTTTGATCACAGGAATAAATTACACTTTACTATATATTCACATAGAAAACCTTGGTGAGCAGAAGAGACTCTTTCAAAAGAAAAACATCAGAAAATTGTAATTATTCCAGACTTTTGACAGGTTCTGTTCATGTTCTCAAGGTTTCAGCTCATAATGGATCATTTTAATGATGGCGAATATTTGAACTTTTCAAGGTCACACAGTGTCTTCTGAAGTTGACGTGAGTAATCAGGTCTGGCACATAAACGAAACAGAGTTTTCTCCAGAATGGCACACAGAACAGCACAGATGTGAAGTATTTATCAGGTTCTCCTCCTCTGATGGTGAACACAAAGGTCTCCCGCCATCTGTCGTGCTTGTATGTTCACAGGCTTTTAAAGAATAATAATTCACCAAAAAAATAACATTTTGTCATCATTTAATCACCCTACATGTTCTTATAATGCCTTATTTCATCAAACACAAAAGATGATGTTAATAGGCAGAATGTCTGAGCTTCTTTCTTATTTGATTGATTTACCTGGGTTGAGAAAATAATGACAGAATTTGAATTTTTGTGTGAATTATTTCCCTGTTGTGTCATGTATTTGCTGCTTATAATTCTGTATGTATATCATCTTTGCTGAATTTTGTTTGTGACAAGTTGAATTTTGTATGCATTATGTCAAAATCTGAATACTGAACCATAATAGAGAGAAAACACTCTCTGTCTGCACAATAATCTCAGTCTGAGGTTGTTTCTTGACCTGGTTGACATTTAATTTTTCTTTCTCCATTTCTTTACTTTTTTATTTTTGCACAAAATGTACTTATGGCCAAAAACGTATTCATATTTATTGTTGCATATCTCTATTTATACATGAGCTGCATATAAAAGCATACATTAGTGGTGGGGATTCGGCTGTGACTCTTTCTGTAAGTTGCACCAGTAGGGGGCTCCAAGTCTTTCGTTATAGCGATGTCCTATATATGATTTATATAATCATTCACTGAATTGATTTGTCCTAAAACATTGATTCATTTAAAAAAGGAAACATGTGACTGCCTTTATTTACTATTTATTGAATCATTCACTTAACCGATTCATTCAAAAACATTGATTCATTCTCGATCGAAACACATCATTATGAGTCAGTTATTGAATCAGTGACTCAATAGATTTGAATTTAGAAACATTTATGATTATTATCAATGTTGAAAATGTCATGAAAACGTCAGGAAAGTCAAAATTATGACATAAAAGTCAAAATATTACATCATGGATATTATAAAATATTACATTTTGACTTTTGATGTCATAATTATGACAAAAGGTCAAAATTATGATAGAATTATGGCATACTTAGTCATTATGGGATTATGGTCATAATTTTGACATTTGGTCAACTGTGAGATAAAAGTCAATTACTATAAAAAATCGTAATGCCAATTATGAGATAAAAAAAATCAAAATTATGGCATATAATACAAAATATTACATACTAAGTCATAATTTTGAAGTGTCAATTATGACAAAAAGTCAAAATTATGACTATCATAATTATTATTATGTCATTATGAGATTAAAAAGTCAATTATGAAATAAAAGCCAAAATTGTTACAAAGTGCAAAATATTACTGTCATAATTTTGACTTTTTATGTCAATTATGACAAAAAAGTTGAAATAATGACAGTCATAATTATGGCAGTAATTCTCATAACTCGTAACTCATAATTACTTAGTCATTATGAGATTAAAAAGTCTTTCTGTCATAATTATGATTTTTTAAGTCATGATTTCAGCCTTTTATGTCACAATTTCAAATTTGTCATAATTTTGACTCTAATGTCAGAAAGACCAAAACACAAATTTAGATTTCAAACACATTGGTTCGTTCAGAAACTACAGTTTTTTTTTTTTTTTTTACATTTTTCTCAATACTTAGGCCTCTTCTTCAAAACTCTTCACACAGTTCACCAAACTTAAAGTTGGTGAACCGTAAACTTATGAAATTAACAAATGATATATTAATATAGACTAATATATCATTTGTTAATTTCATAAGTAAACACATACACATACATTGGTAAGTATATATTTATTACATTGGTAAGTATTTATTTAAAGTCGGCATGAAACAGAAGTCGCACTGGTCTTTTCTTCCCTGTTGTGACGTATGTAGAGTGAAACGCTTCTCAAACAAGAACAAATGTAGGGCGGGGCTTGATTTTGTCCGTTGGGAATTAATTGGACGATTGTGGTTTGCTATTGGTGGATCTCATGTGAGTGACAGGTTGCCCCGCCCTCGTTATCAGAGAAGAGATGCTTCATGATTACAAGGAACATGAATTTAAAACAATGAAGTGCACCGATAAATCATTTATAATAAACACTGCAATATTCCAAAAATCAAGAACTGTCCGTTTTGATTCAATGGTAATTTTAACAAGAGCTTGACAGTGAATCATTTCAGCATTAAATGCTTTTGTTTGGCCAGCAGAGGATGCTGAATCTCTACAGACTCATGCTCACACTGAAATAAACACTTATTCATAGTTTTCATGTGACATGACACTGTTATAGGAGCGTTCTGGAGGGCAAAACCAGGCTTTCCTTACCAGGGTTTGTACAAAGTACTAATGCAGTAAGACAGTGATATTAAAAGACCAAAGTCAATATAGGCCTTATTGATAATGATGGTTGAGCAGATGAACACAGAAAATAAGGGGATTTCCATAGAAAACCATTAAAAAGAAAACACTTAATTTTAGCGCGTTGTGTTCCTCATCAATGCATCATCAATACTTTGATCTTTGAATAACACTGTTTAAGAAGTGTTTTTCACGTTAAGCGTTGTTAGTGATTGAAATACTGCAGCAGGTGCTGTGTATGGATCACAAGAGCCCAAAACTTGCATTTTGTTCACATATTTTTGTTTTTCTGCTTCTGAGATGGAAAATTGGCAGGCTTGTGTTTTGCCCTCCGGGTCTCCGCGTCAGTCACGTGACTGAAAACTATGAATTACAAATGATTTTCTGAAACCCACAGCAGAAAACAGCTGCAAACATTCTATCAAAAGACACTTGTGGGTTTGATTTGAGCTAATTTGAAACCATTACAGTGCTTGTGGCAGCGCTGTATTGATATTCCTCAAATTTTCCAGTTTTATTGGTTCTGTTAAAGGATTAGTTCACTTCAGAATTAAAATTTTCCTGATAATTTACTCACCCCCATGTCATCCAAGATGTTCATGTCTTTCTTTCTTCAGTTGAAAAGAAATTAAGGAAAACATTCCAGGATTTTTCTCCATATAGTGGACTTCACTGGGGTTCAACGGGTTGAAGGTCCAAATGTCAGTTTCAGTGCAGCTTCAAAGAGCTCTACATGATCCCAGACGAGGAATAAGAGTCTTATCTAGAGAAACCAAAAAATAAACATTATATACTTTTTAACCACAAATGCTCGTCTTGCACTGCTTTGTGATGTGCCACGCATGACGTAATCATGTTGGAAAGGTCACACATTTTTGCCATGGAATAAAAAAGGCAATTGCGACTTTTTATCTCATCTGTCTTTATCTGTCTTTTTTCCCCCTTCGCAATTTCTTTTGAAATCCTGACTTTAAACTCATAATTGCAAGAAAAGCAGTGAGATAAAAAGTTGCAATGCCCTTTTTTATTCCATGGCAGAAACAAGCTTCCGTGTAAAATCACCTCCGACTTTAACAGTGTTCCAGATTTAAATGCAAAGGTAGTTTATTGCTGATTTGATTACTGTGTCTGGTGCTTTAACAGTTCTCTCCACACATGATGGACCTTTTACCTTTTCCTCACATTCAGCTAACGTGAAAGCTGGGCAGATGGGAACTGTGCAATCGATAAATCGTTCGCTCTGCCGTGGTGTTTCTGCTGAGTTGGCTGCCACTTTCCTCAGAGAACTCGTTCAAAGCTCAGAGACGCGTGTGTCCGTGTCGGACGTCCAGCGAACATCACGGCAGCAGCTTTAAATGGCATTTTACAGGGCCAGCTGCAGAACACGTATCTTGATTTAAGAATGTTTAGATATTTGTACTGGAAAATAAGTGTGGAAGATCATTTTTTGCAGTGTAACGTGATGTACGTTACTTCTTGGAAAAATAAACCTCTTCATTTATTCTAAATTCACGATTACGAAGCACTTTTTTGCTCATATGAAAAAGCCTGTACACAGGTGAGCTGTGATTGATGTGTTGAATATTGTTTATGACCATTTGTACATTTTCAGCATATTTTTTCACATGCAGGAGAGATTTATCAACCTTCCTCCAGTCTAAACTATAGTTCCATTTAATCAATCATGCGTGTCTAAAAACTCATGGATTTCTTGTGAGTGATGTGGGTTTAAGGGTCTGTTTCCCTCAAGTAAAGGGCTCTAATCAATCTGAGACAAAAATAAAGCAGCATGTTTGGAGTGTTAATCAAACGTCTGGTGCTCAGATTGATTTGATATAAACCAACCGTTTGAACTTTAGTGTTCAGACCGAAGAGTTTCACTCTAAGAGTATTGATAGAGGAGACGGTCGTCTCTGTGCTGAAGAACATCTAGCTCTATAACTTAACAAAATTATTATGCAATATTAATGTTGTAATTTACTATGTATCGATGAGGATGTTTTTCACCACAGGGACTCAAATTTGTACAATTTAATATTTTATCCAGTCCAATGATTTTTCTTGAAGTTGTAAATAAAACAAATATTGTTGGAGAATGTTTTGCGAGAAACTGCTATTTTAGATTTTCTACTTCGTTATTCACGTCTAATTCATTTCATTGTGTTGCTTGTGTCACATGTTCAGTTGAGTTAGCTCTGGTCTTGTCTGCATTAGTCCTCGTTAGTCACTATGGTTTCTAATTAGTCAAGTCTTGTCAGCTGTTTCCTTTAGTAGTCACTATCTGTGTATTTAAGTTCCTGCCTGTTCTGTGTTCATTGTCAGTTATTGTTAGTGTGTGAGCACACTGTTACGTATCTGCCTGCTTGATGAATTAAACCCTGTTTACTATTATAAATCTGCATTCGTCTACCTTCGTTCCGTGACGGTTTGCTGTTTCTTTGTAATTATTTGTCAAATTTGCTAGCACTTTCTGAGTGTAAATTGTTTCTGCATTTTTTTTCAGGGTACAATGTTAAAAAATGGTTTTTAGGTACTTGCTATGTGGTGGTTGCTAGGATGATGCTAGGGTGTTCTAGATGGTTGCTATGGTATTGCTAGGGTGTTGCTAGAGTGTTGTGGGTGGTTGCTAGGGTGTTGCTAAGATGATACTAGGGTGTTCTA
>VTFQ01000537.1:560000-562500 GCA_036281575.1 Ancherythroculter nigrocauda | reverse complement strand
GTGGACTTCACTGGGGTTCAACGGGTTGAAGGTCCAAATGTCAGTTTCAGTGCAGCTTCAAAGAGCTCTACATGATCCCAGACGAGGAATAAGAGTCTCATCTAGAGAAATCATTGCTCATTTTCTAAAAAAATAAAAATTATATACTTTTTAACCACAAATGCTCATCTTGCACTGCTCTGTGATGCTCCACGCATGACGTAATCATGTTGGAAAGGTCACGAGTGACGCAGGTGGAAGAACCGCGGTAGGGCTTCAACTTCAAAATCGCCCGACATGTGACCTTTGTAACATGAGCATTTGTGGTTAAAAAGTATATATGTTTATTTTTTGTAGATTATATAATAAAAACAATATATTTTAAGGGGACGTGTGAGGAGTCGCCTGTCGATCGCGTCATACCCGCGTTACCCTCGGTTTCCGGTTTATTTTGTAGAAACCATGGAAACGCCAAAGACGCTTTAATATTTACATGTTTTAATAAACTGTTTTGATATATTTATAGACAGAAAACTAATTATTGTTATATAGCTCAACACGTTTAGTCTTATTGTTTAAATCTAATTTTCTTGATGTTTTGCGAGTCTCATGCTTTACCATGCCTCAGAGAAAAACACTATTTTGTGAAGTAGCTAACATAGCATAATCAGATGCAGCTTTATTTTAGTAACAGTAATACAGCATTTTCTCCATCATACAATACGTTTTCAAATTAATTGCATGCCATTTTTCAACACAAGCCGTCCAGCATTTAATATGATATTGTAAAATCGATCTATCTTACTGCAGTGTGTAACAGTGTCTCACAGCAGCCGCCGAGCGAACGCACAGAGTTACGTTATAACATCATTTTCAACACTCTCAAATGTATCTAATATGATAAACAGAGCTGCGTTACCTCATACTCATGACCGGAAAAGCGGCAGCGGCGCCGGCGACTGTGTCATAATAAAAGTCCCGCTGCTCGTGAGGCGTGTGTTGATCAATCGCTCCAGCTCCTCGTTCAGCTCCACAACACTCGCTCCTGCTCTGCTTCATACTACAGTAACGTTAATAATCACATCCATGAACATGATTTCTTCCAGAGTCCTATCCTTATTGTTTCTACCGTCCGTTGAGATGAAGACCACATGTCCCAAGATTCTGCTCTAAAACTTGGCATCATCAAGCTACACCTTTGTTTTGAATAGACCTCTAGTGGACAGAAAATACATATTGTACCTTTAAATAGGATTTTCTTGTAAAACGTGCTCCAATAATCTGTTTTATTTACAACTTCTAAATCTTTGTGATGTTGTTTCTCTCTGCTGAGATCATTTCTGGTTTTACACTCTATAAATAAAGGATCTTTGTTGGCACTGATGGCTCCATGAAGAACATCCAAGGAACCGCTAAAATTTCTTTAAAGTGGAAAAAGGTTCTTTAGATTATTAAAATGTTCTTCTCACTAAGATAAAAATGGTTCTTGACCACTGAAAGGTTCTTTGGGAAAGTGAAAATGGCATCGCTGAGAAAAAAACCCTTTTGGAGTATAGATTAGATGTCTTATGGAAAGTACAGAACATCTCTAGGTTCAGCTGTAGATGTAAATCTGACCATGCTCTTCTGTCTTTATTTGCGTGGCTTTCCTGTCAGTGTCATAAAGCACATCTTCCTCAGCTCACAGACGTTATTTAAGTGGGAATAACAAAGTTTCTGTGCTGAAGCGTCGCTGGCGACAGCCTGTGGACGACCGCTGTATTACCATCATATTCTGCTCTTCAGGACGTCCACATCAGCATCGCTCCGCCTCGGTCATTCTGATGCAGGCAGCAGCAGCGTCAGTGATCGGCTTATTTAGAGGAAAAACAGGCAGTTTGTGTGGTTTATATGTATTTGAGCTGTTGCTGGAGAACTCCTTGTGTCTTCATGTTGTGTTTTTGTTGGGTTCTGTAGTGAAGGTGACATTGAGGTGACTATGAATGATTCATATGGCAGAGGATGCTTTATGAATGTCAAACACGTTTTCCTCAGGCTTTACAAGGCCAGAGCGGGCCGACGTCTAATTGATACACACAGTGTGTCCCACTGAGGCAGCAGAGCGTGAACACACACACACACAAACATAAAAAATCACGCAAGAGGAATATTTATGTTTGCTCTAGTGACACACCGATATATACTGGCCAAGCTGATTAATGACTCATATTTGTATAGTTCGAGATGATCAGTATCGGCCGATAACTTGGCAATAGATAATGACATATTCTGTGTGAATGATGTGTGAATATGATCATTTAAATTAAGAAAAGGAATATAAATTTGTAAACAGATTTGTGAACTGTTATCTCATCATCAGCAGCATTATAGAGAATCAGACAGAAATTTGCCAATGGAGTAAGAAAAATAAACCAAAAATGATAGTTTCTGCAAAAATTATAATTTTGAAAGTGAAATGTATAATAAAAATGATAGTTTGTGCAAAAATGATAATTTGGAAAGTGAAATGTATAATAAAAAT